>BQNB010041926.1:0-46453 GCA_026074375.1 Tanacetum coccineum
GATAATGAGCCTATTATTCCAAAGAAAAACTACTCTTTCTGTTTCGAAGGATGATGGTTGTGGGTTGATTCCTGATGAGATAACATGTGCCAACACATCAGCAAACTCTTCCACCCAAGCTGTTTCATCTGATGTTGCTGAACTTAAGGATATTGTCCGAGCATTGCTCTTAGACAAGAAGAACCAAGCTTCTGCTCCAGCTCCAGCTCCTGCACCTGTCAAAGCAGTTGAGCTAAGTTGTGTTACTTGCGGTGGTGCCCATTCTCACCAAAACTGTCCAGCCACTCATGGCAACGTTTATCGGGACAACATTTCTGAGTATGTGTCACAAGCCGCTGCAGCTAATTACAACCAAGTAAGCTCCAATTTCCGACCTCAAATGGTTGCAAATCATATTAGACCTCCAGGTTTTCCACCCGTTCAGAACTCTCAAGCTAATAATGCTAACAATTTCAATCGGGGGAATAACTTTAACCAAAACCGGGAGAGCAATTTCAACCAAAACAGAGGTGGAAATTTTAACCAGTCCAATTTCAGTCAGAATCAACTTCATAGACCCCAGGTTAATCAGTCTCCAGCTTATCAAGCCCCCGTTCCTCAGACACACAGTGTCACCAAGAACGATTTTGACAACTACGTCAAGGCTAATGATGCTATCATGAGAAACATGCAAAATAACCTCCAAAACCAGGGTCAGAGCATGCAAATCGAAACAAACAAATTGAATAATCAAATGGCAAATCTGACTGATATGTTGGCTAAGTTTGTAACTGCCAATACCGCTTCTACTTCAGGGTCAGGGACACTCCCTGGTAACACAGTTACTAACCCTAGAGAAGACTTAAAGGGTATCACTACCCGAAGCGGTGTTGCATATCAAGGACCTCCAATTCCTACTTCTTCAGTAGTGAAGCCAATACCCGAGGTGACAAAGGACCAAGTGCACCCTTCTTGCTCACAAAGTACCGCACCCGTCCAACCTCCGGTAGGTCCTGAACCAATCACAACTCCAGTTTTTGAGCCCATTGTTGCTCCTGTTGTTGCTCCCGTGCCAAACACTAAACCTTCAGTTTCTCTTCCATATCCTTCGAGGCGTGATAATGAAAAGAGCCGTAATCAAGCTAATGAACAAATCGACAAATTCTATGAAATCTTCAAAGAGATGAGTTTCGAGATTAGCTTTACGGATGCTCTTGTTTTGATGCCCAAATTCGCCTCGACTCTAAGAACCTTACTTGGGAATAAAGAGAAACTTACTGAAGTGGCTCGAACTTCCAATGAACCCTGTCTAGCTCGAACTTCGATGAATGAACATTGTTCGGCGGTCATCTTGAACAAGTTACCCAGAAAACTTGGAGACCCCGGCAAGTTCCTGATTCCTTGTGAATTTCCAGGGATGGATGAATGCTTAGCATTAGCCGATCTCGGTGCTAGCATTAATCTAATGCCATTTTCAGTCTGGGAAAAGCTTTCACTTCCTGATCTTACTCCAACTTGCATGACACTCGAACTTGCGGATCGATCAATTTCTAAACCAATGGGAATTGCAAAAGACATCTCCGTTAAAGTTAGTGTATTTCACTTTCCAGCCGACTTTGTGGTTGTAGATTTTGAGCCAGACCCCCCGAGTCCCTTTAATTCTCGGGAGGTGCTTCTTAAAGACCAGTCGTGCTTTGATTGATGTGCACAAGGGTGAATTAACTCTTAGAATAGGAAGTGAAGCCATCACTTACAATTTGGATCAGACTTCGAGATACTCGGCCAATTACACTCACATGACGGCAAACAAGATTGACGTCATTGATATGGCTTGTGAGGAATACTCTCAAGAAGTTCTTGGTTTTACTGATATAATCGCGAGTGGAAATTCCACTCCGTATTATGATCCAATTGTTGCTACTTCTTCTCCTACCCTAACTCCATTTGGGGATAGTGATTTCCTGCTTCTCGAAGAAGCCGACTCTTTCCTTGGTCTAGCAGATGATCCGGATTGTCCAGCATATAATCCATTCTACTATGATCCTGAGGGGGACATTCTTATTCTAGAAGCCATCTTGAATAGTGAACCACCACTTCCCCCTCCAAGTCAAGGAACTTATCTCCCAGAAGTCCGAACTGAGCTTAAAGTCTGTGAAACTAATACAGCCAATTCTTCCATTGATGAACCTACTGAGGTTGAACTCAAGGAACTGCCTCCCCATCTCGAGTATGCATTTTTGGAGGGCGACAACAAGTTGCCCGTCATTATTGCTAAAGAGTTGGATGTTGAGGAAAAATCCGCTCTCATAAAGGTGCTAAAGTCCCACAAGCGAGCTCTCGCTTGGAAACTTTCTGACATTCAGGGTATCAACCCGGAATTTTGTACCCACAAGATTCTTATGGAAGAAGACTATGCACCAGCGGTCCAACATCAAAGAAGAGTAAATCCAAAAATCCACGATGTTATTAAAAAGGAGGTTGAAAAACTTCTCGAAGCTGGATTGATTTACCCTATCTCCGACAGTCCCTGGGTTAGCCCGATACATTGTGTACCAAAGAAGGGAGGAATGACTGTGGTAGTGAACGAGGAAAATGAGTTGATTCCAACTCGTTTGGTTACCGGATGGCGGGTGTGCATTGACTATCGTAAGTTAAATGAAGCCACCCGCAAAGACCACTTCCCTCTACCGTTCATGGACCAAATGCTTGAGAGATTAGCGGGGAATGAATACTACTGTTTCCTCGATGGTTTCTCCGGTTATTTCCAAATCCCCATTGACCCCCGTGATCAAGAAAAGACTACTTTTACTTGCCCATACGGAACGTTTGCCTACCGTCGCATGCCTTTCGGCTTATGCAATGCTCCAGGCACGTTTCAACGATGTATGTTAGCAATCTTTCATGACATGGTTGAGAAGACGATGGAAGTCTTTATGGACGACTTCTCGGTCTTTGGGAATTCTTTCCAAAACTGCCTCTCCCGTTTAGACCACATGCTTCAAAGGTGTGAAGACACCAACTTAAGTCTTAACTGGGAGAAGAGCCATTTTATGGTCAAAGAGGGCATTGTCCTCGGCCATAAGATTTCTAAGAAAGGGATTGAGGTTGACAAAGCCAAAATCGATGTCATTGCAAAATTACCTCATCCCACCACCGTCAAAGGAATTAGGAGTTTTCTCGGTCATGCCGGTTTTTACCGGCGGTTCATTCAGGATTTCTCAAAAATATCCCGACCAATGACCCATCTCCTTGAGAAGAATACTCCATTCATCTTTTCCGATGACTGCATTCGAGCTTTCCAAACATTGAAAGATAGACTTACGGAAGCTCCAATCTTGATTGCTCCAAACTGGGACCTTCCATTTGAGCTTATGTGCGATGCAAGCGATTTCGCCATAGGTGCAGTTTTGGGGCAACGTCATGAGAAACATTTTCGGCCTATCCACTATGCTAGTAAGACCTTGATTGAAGCACAAACGAACTACACTACGACTGAAAAAGAATTACTTGCCATAGTGTATGCTTTCGAGAAATTCAGGTCTTACCTCATCATGAACAAAAGCATAGTGCATACGGACCATTCCGCCCTTAAGTATCTCTTTGCAAAAAAGGATGCCAAGGCGAGATTGCTCCGATGGGTTCTCCTCCTCCAAGAATTTGACTTCAAAGTTATTGATACTAAAGGAGCCGAGAACCTCGCAGCCGATCATCTGTCCAGATTGGAAAACCCGTATGAAAACGTCAATGATCCTAAAGAGATAAATGAAAGTTTTCCTCTTGAGACGTTAAATATGGTGACCTTTCGTGGAGATTCTAGAACCCCGTGGTTTGCCGACTTTGCAAATTACCACGCGGGTGGATTCATTGTGAAGGGCATGTCGACCCAGCAGAAAAACAAGTTCTTCAAAGATGTTAAACACTATTTCTGGGATGACCCCTTCTTGTTTAAAATTTGTGCGGATCAAGTGATCAGGCGATGTGTGCACGGCAATGAAGCTCTTGAGATTCTCTCAGCTTGCCACAATGGACCCACCGGGGGACATCATGGTGCAAACCTCACAGCCAAAAAGATCTTTGACTCCGGTTTCTTCTGGCCCACCATCTATAAAGATGCCCACGAGTTTGTCAAGAACTGTGACTCGTGCCAACGTCAAGGAAAAACTTCACAACGTGATGAGATGCCTCAAAACTCCATCCAAGTTTGTGAAATCTTTGACATGTGGGGCATCGACTTTATGGGCCCGTTCCCGTCTTCACGAGGGAACAAGTATATTCTCGTGGCAGTCGACTATTTGTCAAAATGGGTTGAAGCAAGCAAGAAGCGCTCCCCACCAATGATGCCGGTGTTTTTGCAAATTTCTGAAATCCTCTCTTCGCCAGATTGGTGCTCCCGTGCAATCATAATGAAACGCGAACCCATTCCTGAAATGACCAGATTTACAAAAGGTCATGCAGAAATATGGAGTTGACTCACCGTCTCTCCAACGCTTTATCACCCACAAACAAGTGGCAAGGGGAAGTATCAAATCGTTGGCTTGAAAAGAAACCTTGAAAGAACCATAGGTGAAAACCGTGCATCCTGGTCGGACAAACTAAGATTATGCACTATGGCCTTCCGCACAGCTTACAAAACACCCATTGGGTGACTCCTATAAACGCATGTGTATGGAAAGGCAATCCATCTTCCGATCGAGCTTGAGCACAAAGCCTACTGGGACTTAAAGCAAGCAAACTTCGAACACTATAATTACGGGTGATCACCGAAAGTTCAACTCAATGAACTTAATGAACTCCGTTCTCATGCCTAAGAGAAACTCATTGATCTATAAGGCCAAACAAAGAGGCACCATGACTCTAGATCAAAACGTGTTTTCAACATCGGTGATCGAGCCTCCTCTTTATTCCAGATTAAAGATTTTCTCGGGCAAATTAAAATCCCGTAGGAATGGCCCTTTCACCACACTAAGAGTATTTCCATAAGGCAACTGTTGACATTCTCAAGGCCCAACGGGCAATTTTTCAAAGTGAATGGTCATCCAGCGTCAAACATTACTTTTGGAGGAACGTACACACTTGGTTAGTGTCCCAATCTCACAAACTTTCCCCAAGGATCAATAAATCCTTGTGATGGGTCAAGCATCGTGACCCTAAACAAGCGCTTCGTGGGAGGCACCCCATGCTTATCCGTAGTGTAATAAATGATGTGATGTGTATAATAGCTTATCATTTCCATTCCCGTGTTTCCATGTTGTTGTTATGTTTTATTGTCCCAGATTGCCCTGAATATGTGAAGACTCTCAGTTTTGTCATTCATCAAGGAGTTTCACATCCTCAGCTTCATTTGGGAATCCCGATATCCTAATCTTATCGACTAACGTTTTATCTTTTGGCATACCTCATAAATTGGCCTTGAGGATTAATGAAGTACCCCTTCAAAACATCGAGGAGCGATGTTTAGTTCTAGTTTGGGGGGAGTATCTCGATTTGATTGGTTGCCTACAGCATTGTACCAACGTAAACCCGTTTTTACCACCAAAATACCAAAAAAATGAAAAATTGAAAATTTTTCAAAAATATAAATATGTTATTTTTGTCGCAGTTTGCCTTTTCTTTGGGTAGAATAAGAATAATTTTTGACTTGAACGGCGTGTGAGCCCTAGCTAATTTCCTTAGGCCAAGCTTTCACGAATTCATTGCTTTGAAATTTTAATAATGTGAAGACGATAAATGAAAGAGTTAAATACAAGTTAAAGTGCTGAATCAAGATTCGACTAAAAACTTATACAAGTAACTTATGTTTTCCTCTTCCGTAAATTTCCTAATCCACCTAATCATAACGTATCAATTTAAATTCACTAAGTCAAATCGATGTTTTCAAGAAAAGCTTCAATTGTAACTAGTGTTTCAAAAGAGAGATTTTATAGTGATTAAAAAAGATATGCCAAAAAGCATAAATGAAATGTGAATGGCAAAAATGCATGAATTTGAAATTTTGCCCCAAATGAAGCATGCAGTTGATGTATGGACAAGTCAAAGATGTGGTCTGATATCCACTCCGTAACCACGAGGTGGGGTTCAAACTAAGACGTCTTTGCTTCTAAGGATTTGGTGTGTCGTTATATCTCACTTGGAAGAAAGTCTAGGTGAGGGTTCAAACAAAGACACTAATTCCTTAGCCATATTTAGGAATAAGGTGTTGATGTGAATTTTCCCACTACGCTAGCAACGGGTGGTTTTTCAAACTAAGAACATCGGTCGTTGTCCGTGATATTTTTTTTCCCCCCCCTTGCCCCTCCGTTAACCACGAGGTAGGGGTTCAAACTAAGCAACGCATTCCTAGCTTTAAGAACTTATGATTATGATGTTGAAAATGTTGCAAAAAGTTCTAAAGTTTAAATCTCGAAATCAAGTTACGAAGTCTTAATAAGTTGTTGCTTTGAGTCATGATTCATTTTTATGACTATGAAAATAAGTTGATCTATGGTTAATAAATGAGTACACACATTCAATCGATATCCATGTCGGGAGCGAAATTCACAGTATAAGTATGAGGGCTTAACATATAAACTTATATCGACAATGATCTGTTTAATTGCTAGCTTGAACTTGCGAAAATTCGAGACGATGAAATTATCCGTCAGGACATCCGTAGATCACCTACGGGCCGCTTCTCATTCTATGACCCAGTTAATAAATAAAGAAAGTCAACTTGTTAGAAAAAAAAATGATACAATCCAAAAATATTAGTTGTAGTAGTGTAAATTCAGAAACTTGAGAAGAACGGGATTACGTTGTTTACTTCATAACATTGCGTGAGGACACGCAATACCTTAGTTTGGGGGATTTGATAAGTGCTTAATTACACATATCTTTTACCTCTAAAAACGAGCTTAAATGACCAAAAACAGACAAAAATATCAAACTCATAATAAAGTACGAGCGCGCGCGAACAGCGCAAATATATGTTTGTAGAGAGAGATGCATTAGTGAATGGGGCACGGAAGTGGATATCAACAAAAAGACAGAAAACCAAGCCAAAATGACAAAACTGAGCATGGAATGGAAAAGACTGTGCAAAATCAAGGCCAAGACCAAAATGACAAAGTCCAGAGTCCATACTGAAGAATCGCAGTCAAACCGGAGCCCGGACTGAGAATTACTAATGAATGCAATCTTAACCATCTGAATGGGCCGGGAAAGCCCAATATAAATTTATGAAGACTGTGAAGACCAAATGTGCCTCAAACGAATTACAACAGCCCATTTGTGTGCAATTGACAAAGACTGTGAAGACTTTGAAGGCCCAATCCTAGCCCAGTTACAGCCAATCTCAGCCATTGTACACACAAAACCCAAGCCCAACAAAAGCCCAAATCCTTTTTTATAAAACATAAGGACCAAAATGTAAATTTTAAAAAACTTGTTTGATAATTAAAAAATAAAAAATAAAGAAAAAGGCCAAAATTTGGCAAGTTTTGAAAGTTGTTTATTAAGAAAAAATAGAGAAAATAAACACTATGACTGATTTGCAATTTACACCACTAACCTTCTTTATTTCTTTTAGTTAAAAACAGCATGACCATTCTAGTAATTCAACCTAAAGTACCTTTTATACCTTTTTGAGTTACAACAACAAGGAACTCATTTGTCAATCCCAAACCATATTATAAACTAAAAAAGGTCTAAAATAGAAATGAAAAAGAGAGAAAGAGTTGGAGGGCTAGTGTTGCCTCTTCCCCGAAAATTCCTTTTAAACCTGCAACCAAGAACTGTACCCTCCATGTACCCGCCAAAATCAAACCCACTCTTTCCCATGGTTTTTTCTTAGCAATACACCTGCCAAAGTACTTCCCAGCTCACCCATAACCCTTTCCCACAAACATTGCCCCTTTAACCCTCTCCCTTGGTATTATCCACAACACAAAGTCGACATCCATGTTGGCAGATATCCATAGAAGGCATATGGAGGGCTAGGAATTTGCTCAGATTGCATTGCACTTCACAAGAAACCAGCCAAGAGCTTGAGCCTCTGATAAAAGAAGAAAACCAAGCCGAAACAAAGACACAAACTTATTTTTTATGATTTTAGCTTAAATTTTAACACTCCAAGTCCTTCCTTTAAGAATTTTAAGTAAATTCATTTGTTTTTTAAGCTCATGTTTTAATAATTTCAGTTTAATAAAGTTAAGAGATTTTTTGAGAATAATTGCTATTGTCAGAAATTTTAAACTACATTCAAGTTATTAAATCTGTTTAAATGTTTAAGAATGTGTTTAAGGTTATAAAATTCATTTTGTGATCCCTTTTCTCAGCTTAATTCCAAAAAAACAGTTAAAAAAAACCCTTTTTTATAAATTAAGGTAGTGTTTGGTTTAGTGTAAAAAAGGTCACTTTTGGGTGTGTTATGGTCCCAAGTGCACTCATCCACTTTGCTGAGTGTGTAGGCTTCATAGCCCCTTTTAATCACAACATTTAATGTAAAAATAAGTTTTTTAAAGTGTTTCTATATTCTTATCAAATTTCAATGAGCAAAATATACCAAATAGAGGCTTAAGCTGTTGAAACAGCTTAAGCACCTCATCTCTTGTGTTATTTGAAGAATACAAAAGCCAAAAAGAAAGCCCTTGTTCTGTCCTTTGGTTGACCAATGTATGAGATCAAAAGGGAGGTATGCATGATCTTTGAAAACAGCTGACTTTAAGCCCCATATTCAGCAGCTTGCATTGCTTGCTAGACCATCATCCTTTGGAAATAAGCTCTATTGCCACCCTTGTACATCTGTCTTTGATTGGTTTGGGGTAAAAAGCACTTTTGTGCTTATTCTCATAAGCTAAAAAAGCCTTAAGCCCACTGCATGTTTACCCTCCCCTGGTGCTTAGCACCAAAACTAAGCCGCCCTTTTCTAAGCTTAGTTTTATATTAAGACTATAGGTTCTTAGTGCTTTTTAACATAAGCTTATAGGTATCTACTTTCAAGGTTTAGCAGCTATTTGCCTTATTACTTATTTGAAATACTTAATTAGTAGCTTTAAAGAGTAGCAATATTTTTGTCTTACATTAAAACTGTTATTTTAGCTTAAATCATTTACGAGCTTATTTAGGGCTTAATTTAGGTTCCATAGCTTATTTAGGATCCCTTTCTATAATAACTGTTCTACCCCTAATTTAGGGCTTTATTGTGGGGGGGGGGGTAGAGGGGGGGGGGGGGGTAGGCGCTTTGGGGGGGAGGGGGGGGGGGGGGGGGGGGGGGGGGATCCCCAAAAGAAAAGCTTACAATAAGCTGTTAGCTTATTAGCCACTGCAGTTTCAAAAAGCCACATTTCTGGCTTATTTAATGAGAATCAGCTTATGCACCTTTTATGAAAATTGTTCCCCCTAAGCCCCTTATCAACTTTGCTTCTTTGGCTTTTTGATAATAAGCTAGTTGGACTTGATTTGTAATCGGGGTTCTCCTTCAGGGACCATTTGTGTAATTTCATCTTTTAAAGTTACAAGTGTTAGTCCCTGTGGTTAGTTAGCCTGTTACCCCGTTTGTCCTTGTGTCCTTTTCACTGTTAGTCCCCAAAGTTAACTTTAGTTAGTTTATTTAATTAATTAATTAAATTAGGTTTAAAATTTAATTAGTTTAATTACTTTTAATTTAATCAGTAAAATTTGGGCATTTTTATATTTTTAGAATTGTTAATTTTTTCTTTATTTAATTTCATTTTTTCAGAATTTTTATAACTTTTATTTTTTGTCTTTTTCTATTTTCTTAGTTTTAACTAGTTTTTAATCTTTAAAAATTCATAAAAAATCCAAAAATTAATAAAAAAATATTTTTCTTTTTTGTAAAATTTTCTTTTGTCATTTAGTGTCTAGGAAAAATATAAAATTTAGTGTAGGCTTAATTTTTCTTAAATTTCAGTTTTAGACCCGTTTTACCGGGTACGTTTTACCGTTTCTTTTCGTTTTACATTCAAACGACGACCTCGCGTTTTAGTTCTAGTTATCCTTTATTTTTCACGTTAAGTTAATTAGAATTTAATTTGATTTTTAATTTTAGATTTAGCATTTATTTTTCTTAATTTTAATATTAGGTTTCCCTGATACCTTATTCTTGTTCCCCGGTAATTTAAATTTAGATTTAATTTTTAGGATTCCCAATAATAATTATCTTCCCTGTAGTTTAAGGTCTAATCCATATTAACTAACTTTGTTTTCCCGTAGTTTTTAAGATCTCCATTTCCTATAAAAGTTTCCCGAGATTAAATTAGAATTATTTAATTAATTTAGTTGTAAATATATCAGTTGTTCATATCAAAATATTCCTACATGCAGTCAATTTCTCTCAAGACCAGATAATTTTCAATGCAGCAAATAGCCATCGATGGGAACATACGACCCGGGAATATCTCTTCCGGAATCTTTTTATTATTGATTCTTACTTGTGTATTTTAAGTGTATACTATCAACGAATCAATTTTGGCGCGTTGCCGGGAGGCATTGCTACGATTTTTCTATCCAACCTTTGATCTGAAATTGTCTTATTATTAATATATCATATAAAATAAAAAAAAAAAAAAACACAAAAAAAAAAAAAAAACACAAAAAAAATTTTCTTTTCTTTTTATTAGTACATATCATATAAAAAAATTTAAAAAACCAAAAAAAATCAAAAAAATAAAAAAAAATTTCCATAAAAATTAAAAATCACTAATTGGTAAAATACCAAAATATAATATTCTCAACTGAGGTATTATCATAATAAGTTCCGGTGAACTGCTGAGTTCCCAATCGAACCAAAGATTTAAAACTTGCCTTCTGTGTACTTACGATATACGGCTCACCCATTCTGATTAACAACTATAAAGTGAGTTTAAGGGAGGTTTGGTTCCTAGAACAAGCGCCTGCGAAAGTAAAAATAAGCTTCAGCGCTATCCTACTCCTCCGCTCACCTAGTGCTTTTTTCATTCTGAGAGGCTACCTGGAATAAGATTGATTTATTTGGCTTGAATGTGTCTATCTCTGTCCGTATTAAAATGACTGTGAATATATTTAAAAATCCAAAAATCCAAAAAAAATTAGTGTAACTTCTTTTTTATTTTATATCATTTGTGCATAGATGCGCACGTAGTATCGATCTCATCCGAGAACATCGACCTCCTCCACCAGAAGGAAACTCTAGTTGTTATCGAACCACTCCTTATAGAATACCCATTTTTAGGAAATCCTATCGTAGAGCCAATGCAAGACACTCGAACTAAGGCACAATTGCTCCAAGCCACCCACCGAGGGTAACTAGGACAGCAATCCTATACCTGAAATTGTGGCACAAACAAATTCGAGCTAAAGCATGGGTTAATCATCTAGTCCAGAACAAACAGTTTCATCGGTCATCGACAAAGAAGACCCGCATGCTCATATCCGTTACTTCAACAAGATCACCTCCACAAATGAGGGTCCCCCAATGTCCCATTTCTACGATTAAGCTTAAGCTTTTTTCCATTCTCAAACGAGGGAGCAGGATCAGCCCCGAAAATGGCTAAGAAAACGAAACCCCCTCGATCCATTCAAACTTTGGACGATCTTGTATCCAAATCATCACCAGTTTTTTTTCCCCCCCTCTAAAACGACGAATCTTTCCCAATGAGATCACCAGAATTTCAGCAGGTTTCGATGAAATCGTTTTATACGAAGCATGGGATCGTTTCAATGATCTACTTAGGGCATTTCCACACCAGGATTCTCATAATTGCATCAACTTGATACATTCCTATAATGCTTTTGAACATTAATGATCAAGATACATTGAACTCACGCAGCAGGTGGAAATTTTTGGACAAAATGCCTCGCGATGTTAAAAATCATCGCGTAGCAGTCCCAAGTTTCGTCAAACACGAGCAAGCAGTTGTTTGCCAAGGTAAGTAACGAATACTTCCAACCAAGCTGTTTTCAATCTGAAGTTGCTGACTTAAGGAATTAGTCCCGAGCATTGCTCTTAGACAAGAAGAACAACTTCTGCACCAGCTCCACTCCTGCACACTGTCAAAGCAGTTGAGCTAAAGTTGTGTTACTATGCGAGTAGGTGCCACATTCTCACCAAAATTGTCCAGCCACTCATGCAAACGAATTATTCAGGACAACATTTCTGAGTATGTGTCACCAGCCGCTGCAGCTAATTACAACCAAAAAGCTCCAATTTCCGACCTCAAATGGTTTCAAATCATATTAGACCACCCAAGGTATTTCCACCCTACAGAACTCTCAAAGCTAAGAATGCTAACAATTTGCAAATCGGGGGAAAATAACTTTAAACCAAAACCGGGAGAGCAATTTCAACCAAACAAGGTGGAAATTTTAATCATCCAATTTCAGTCATGAATCAACTATCATAGACCCCAGGTTAATCAGTCCCCAGCTAATCAAGCCCCCGTTCCTCAGACACACGTTGTGTCAAAAACAGATCTTGAAAGATATGTCACAGCCAATGAATCGGTGTTGAGAAACATAGCAAAACCAAGGTCAAAACCTGCATCCCAAATGCAAATTTGACTGACCATCTTTCAAAATTTGTACTCGCAATACAGCTTCTACTTCCGTTTCTGAGCTCTTCTGGTAACACGTTGCCAACCAAAGAAGATTAAAAAGGTATCACTACCCGAAGTGGTGTTACCAATCCAAGGACCGAAAACAGTTAATCATGAGGTAACAAAGGACACGATGGCCTCCTGCTAATAAGAAGCACGAAGCCGTCAACCTCCTGTTGTTCAAAATCATCTCGAAATCCAGTTCTTTAAGCCCATTGATGCTCCTGTTGTTGCTCCCGTGCCAAACACTAACCTTCAGTTTCTCTTCCCTATCCTTCGAGGCGTGATAATGAAAGAGAAGATCCGTAATCTAGCTAATGAACCAAATCGAACAAAATTCTATGAAATTTTCAAAAGAAAAGAGTTTCGAGATAGCTTACGGATGCTCTAGTTTTAATGCCCAAGATTCCGCCCTCACTCTACGAACCTTACTTGGGAATAAAGAGAAACTTACTGAAGTGCTCGAACTTCCCATGAACCCTGTCTTGCTCGAAACTTCAGATGAATGAACATTGTTCTGGCGTCCATCTTGTAACAAGTTACCAGAAAACCTTGGAGACCCCGCAAGTTCCTGATTCTTGTGAATTCCAGGGATTGATGAATGCATTAGCATTAGCCGATCTCGGTGCTCAGCATTAATCTAATGCATTTTCAGTCTGGGAAAAGCTTTCACTCCTGATCTTAACTCCGAACTTGCATGAACACTCGAAACTTCGTATCGATTCAATTCTAAACCAATGGAAATGAAAAACATCTCCGTTAAAGGGTTGGTGTATTACAACTTTCCAGCCAAGCCAGTAAACCCCCTTGTGGTTGTAAGATTTTGCCAGACCCCGAGTCCCTTTAATTCTCGGGAGGGTGCTTCTTAAAAACCCTGTTCCGTGCTTTGATTGATGTGTCCGCACAAGGTGAATAACTCTTAGAATAGGAAGTGAAGCCATCACTTACAATCTGGATCAGACTACGAATACTCGGTCAATTACACGCACATGACGGCAAACAAGATTGACGCATTTAAAGGCTTGTGAAGAAAACTCTCAAGAAGCTTCTTGGTTTACTGATATAATCGCAAGTGGAAATTCCACTCCGTATATGAGTCCAATATTGTTTGCCTCACTTTCTTTCTCCTACCCGTAACTCCATTTGGGGATAGTGATATTCATGCTTCTCGAGGAAGCCGGACTCTTTCCTTGTTCCTAGCAGATGACCAGGATAGGTGTGGGGGTTGGGTGGGGGGGGGATTGGGTGGGTTGGGGGTGGAGGTGTGGAGAAGTGGATGGGGGGGGAGGACCAGCATAATCCATTCTACTATGATCCTGAGGGGGACATTCTTATTCTAGAAGCCATCTTGAATAGTGAACCACCACTTCCCCCTCCAAGTCAAGGAACAAATCCAACTTATCTCCCAGAAGTCCGAACTGAGCTTAAAGTCTGTGAAACTAATACAGCCAATTCTTCCATTGATGAACCTACTGAGGTTGAACTCAAGGAACTGCCTCCCCATCTCGAGTATGCATTTTTGGAGGGCGACAACAAGTTGCCCGTCATTATTGCTAAAGAGTTGGATGTTGAGGAAAAATCCGCTCTCATAAAGGTGCTAAAGTCCCACAAGCGAGCTCTCGCTCTTTGGAAACTTTCTGAAATTCATGGGTATCAACCCGGAATTTTGTACCCACAAGATTCTTATGGAAGAAGACTATGCACCAGCGGTCCAACATCAAAGAAGAGTAAATCCAAAAATCCACGATGTTATTAAAAAGGAAGTTGAAAAACTTCTCGAAGCTGGATTGATTTACCCTATCTCCGACAGTCCCTGGGTTAGCCCGATACATTGTGTACCAAAGAAGGGAGGAATGACTGTGGTAGTGAACGAGGAAAATGAGTTGATCCCAACTCGTTTGGTTACCGGATGGCGAGTATGCATTGACTATCGTAAGTTAAATGAAGCCACCCGCAAAGAACGCAATTCCCTCTAACGTTCCTGAGGACTAAAATGCTCGAGAGATTAGCGGGGATGTATACTACTTCTCCTCATGGTTTTCTCTGGTTATTTCCCAAATCCCCATTGACCCCCGTGATCAGAAAGACTACTTTTACTTGCCATATGGGTAACGGAACGATTTGCCTACCGTCGCTGCCTTTCGGCTTATGCAATGCTCCAGCACGTTTCAACGATGTATGTTAGCAAATCTTTATGACATGATGAGAAACATGAAGTCTTATGGACGACCTTCTCGTCTTGATGGGGAATTCTTTCCCAAAACTGCCTCTCCCGTTTAGACCACAAGCATCAAGGTGTGAAGACACCAATTAGTCTTACTGGGAGAAGAGCCATTATATGGTCAAAGAGGGCATTGTCCTCCATGCCATAAGATTTCTAAGAAAAGGATTGAGGTTTGACAAAGCCAAAATCGTGTCATATAGCAAAATTACCTCACCCACCAAAGCGTCAAAGAATTAGATTTCTTCTCGTCATGCCCGGTTTTTTTACCGCGGTCCATTCAATTTCTCAAAAATATCCCGACAATGACACCATCTCCTTAGAAGAATACTCCATTCATCTTTACCTATGACTGCATACGAGCTTTCCAAACATTTGAAAATGGACTTTACGGAAGCTCCATCTTGATTGACTCCAAACTGGGACCGTTCCCTTTGAACTTATGTGCGATGCAAGCGATTTCGCCATAGTGCAGTTTTGTGCCAACGTCACAGAAAACATTTTCGGCCTAACCACTAAAGCTAAAGTAAGAACCTTGATTGAAAGCACAAACGAAAACTACACTACGACTGAAAAATTACTTGCCATAGTGTATGCTTTCGAGAAATTCAGGTCTTACCTCATCATGAACAAAAGCATAGTGCATACGGACCATTCCGCCCTTAAGTATCTCTTTGCAAAAAAGGATGCCAAGGCGAGATTGCTCCGATGGGTTCTCCTCCTCCAAGAATTTGACTTCAAAGTTATTGATACTAAAGGAGCCGAGAACCTCGCAGCCGATCATCTGTCCAGATTGGAAAACCCGTATGAAAACGTCAATGATCCTAAAGAGATAAATGAAAGTTTTCCTCTTGAGACGTTAAATATGGTGACCTTTCGTGGAGATTCTAGAACCCCGTGGTTTGCCGACTTTGCAAATTATCACGCGGGTAACTTCGTTGTGAAGGGCATGTCAACCCAACAGAAGAATAAGTTCTTCAAGGACGTGAAACATTATTTTTGGGATGACCCCTTCTTGTTTAAAATTTGTGCGGATCAAGTGATCAGGCGATGTGTGCACGGCAATGAAGCTCTTGAGATTCTCTCAGCTTGCCACAATGGACCCACCGGGGGACATCATGGTGCAAACCTCACAGCCAAAAAGATCTTTGACTCCGGTTTCTTCTGGCCCACCATCTATAAAGATGCCCACGAGTTTGTCAAGAACTGTGACTCGTGCCAACGTCAAGGAAAAACTTCACAACGTGATGAGATGCCTCAAAACTCCATCCAAGTTTGTGAAATCTTTGACATTTGGGGCATCGACTTTATGGGCCCGTTCCCGTCTTCACGAGGGAACAAGTATATTCTCGTGGCAGTCGACTATTTGTCAAAATGGGTTGAAGCGAAAGCGCTCCCCACCAATGATGCCCGAGTAGTTTGCAAATTTCTGAAATCTCTCTTCGCCAGATTTGGTGCTCCCCGTGCAATCATAAGTGATCGCGGAACCCATTTTTGTAATGACCAGTTTGCAAAGGTCATGCAGAAATATGGAGTTACTCACCGTCTCTCCACCGCTTATCACCCACAAACAAGTGGGCAAGTGGAAGTATCAAATCGTGGCTTGAAAAGAATCCTTGAAAGGACCATAGGTGAAAACCGTGCCTCCTGGTCGGACAAACTAGATGATGCACTATGGGCCTTCCGCACAGCTTACAAAACACCCATCGGGTGTACTCCTTACAAGCTTGTGTATGGAAAGGCATGCCATCTTCCGATCGAGCTTGAGCACAAAGCCTACTGGGCCTTAAAGCAAGCAAACTTCGATCCTGTAATTACGGGTGATCACCGGAAAGTTCAACTCAATGAACTTAATGAACTTCGTGATTATGCCTATGAGAACTCTTTGATCTACAAGGCCAAAACAAAGAGGCTCCATGACTCCAAGATCAAAAACCGTGTTTTCAACATTGGTGATCGAGTCCTCCTCTTTAATTCCAGATTAAAGATTTTCTCGGGCAAACTAAAATCCCGTTGGAATGGCCCTTTCACCATCACTAGAGTATTTCCGTACGGCACTGTTGAGCTTTCTCAAGCCAACGGGCCAAATTTCAAAGTGAATGGTCATCGCGTCAAGCATTACTTTGGAGGGAACGTACCACACTTGGTAGTTCCAGATCTCCAAACTTTCCCCAAGGATCAATAAATCCTTGTGATGGGTCAAGCATCGCGACCCTAAACAAGCGCTTCGTGGGAGGCACCCCATGCTTATCCGTAGTTGTGATATAAATAAGTGTTGTTATTTTGTGAGATAGCTTGTCTTTTCCATTACCCGTGTTTCCATGTTGTTGTTATTGTTTATTGTCCAGGATTGCCCGGATTGTGAAGACTCTCAGTTTTGTCATTCATCAAGAGTTTCACATCCTCAGCTTCATTTGGGAATCCGATATCCTAATCTTATCGACTAACGTTTTATCTTTTGGCATACCTCATAAATGGCCTTAGGATTAATGTAATACCCTTCAAAACATCGAGGACGATGTTTAGTTCTAGTTTGGGGGGGTATCTTCGATTTGATTGTTGCCTGCAGCATTGTTACCACGTAAACCCGTTTTTACCACCAAAATACCAAAAAAATGAAAAAATTAAAAATTTTTCAAAAATATAATAAGTGTTTTGTCACAGTTTTGCTTTTCTTTTGGGTAGAATAAGAATAATTTTTGATGATCGGACGTGTTGAGCCCTAAGGCTAGGTCCTTTAGGCCAAGCTTTCACGAATTCTATTGCTTTGAATTTTAATAATGTGAAGAACGAGAAATGATAGAGTTAAATATAAGTTTATGTGCTAAGCAAGATTCTTCTAAAAACTTATACAAGTAACTTGTGGTTTTCTCTCCCGTGAATTTCTAATCCACCTAAATCATACGTACTCAATTTAATTCAACTAAGTCAATCGATGTTTTCAGAAAAAGCTTCAAATTTGTAACTTGAGTTTTCAAAACGAGATTTTGTAGTGATTTAAAAGATAAATGCCAAAGAAGCATGAATGAAATGTGAATGCAAAAATGCATGAATATGGAAATTTGCCAATGAAGCATGACTGTTGATATTATGGAGCAAAGTAAGATGTGTGTGATATCCCACTCCGCTAGCAACGAGGTGGGTTCAAACTAAGACGTCTTTGTTCTTAGGGATTTGGTTGTCGTGATATCTCACTGAAGAAAGGTCTTGGTGAGGGTTCAAAACTAAGGACACCAACCTTAGCCATATTAGGAATAAGGTGTTGATGTGATTTCCCACTACGCTAGCAACGGGGTGGGTTTTCAAACTAAGAACATCGGTCGTTGGTCGTGATATCCTACTCCGTTAACCACGAGGTAGGGGTTCAAACTAAGCAACGCATTCCTAAGCTTTAAAGAACTTATGATTATGATGTTGAAAATGTTGCAAAAAGTTCTAAAGTTTAAATCTCGAAATCAAGTTACAAGGTCTTAATAAGTTGTTGCTTTGAGTCATGATTCATCTTGAATTCATGACTATGAAATAAGTTGTCTATGGTTAAATTAAAATGAGTACACACAGTACAATGTATATCCATGTTGGAGTTGGAAAATTCACAAGTATAAGTATGAGGGCTTAACATATAAACTTTTATATCGGACATTAATCTTGTTTAATTGCTAGCTTGGAAACTTGTGAAAAATCGTGGACGATGAATTTTATCCGTCAGGACATCCGTAGATCACTCTACGGGCGCCTCTCCATTCTTTGATCCCTAGTATTAATAATAAAGAAAGTCCAACTTGTTAAAAAATGAGAATTTCACAAAAATATTAGTTGTAGTTAGTGTAATTCAGAAAATGGTTTGAAAAACGGGGTTACTTTGTTTACCATAACATTGCGTGAGGACACACAATACTTAGTTTTGGGGGATTTGTCTATGTGCTTAATTTCACATATCTTTTTACCTTCAAATAAGCTTAAATGACAAAAAGATAAAAAAAAACTGCCATAATATATGTTTGTTTGCATTTGTTTGTTGCAGGAAGTGGATATCAACTAAAAAGACAGAAATTAGAGCCTAAATGAAACTGAGCATGGAATGGAATAGTCTGTGAAGTAATCAAGCGAAGTCCAAAAAAGTCAAATTCAAAGTCATAATCCAGAAGAATCAGCAGTAAAACCAGGAGCGTAACTGATGGATACTTTTAGATGCAATCTTTAACATCTGATGGGCGGGAAAGCCTATAGTATATTTATGAAGACTGTGATGAACAAATGGGCCCTCAATACATTTACTGCAGCCCATTTGTTGTGCATTGACAAAGACTGTGAAGACTTGGAAGGCCCAAATCTTAGCCTAGTTACGCGCCAATCTCAGCCATTGTACACACAAAACCCTTCACCTACCTTAGTGGCCTTGAAAACAGCCCATCACAAAACCCAAGCCCATAAAACACTTTTTTATAAAACTCAAGGGCCAAATGTAAATGTAATAAAAAACCTTTTTTATAATTAAAAATGAAAAAAATAAGAAAAGGCCAAAAATGCCTAGTTTGAAAGTTGTTTTAAAAGAAATCTGAAAATACAAACACAAGGGCTGGTTTTGCAATTTACCAAAACCTTTCTATTTCTCTTTTTTATAAACAGCAGGGACTGTTTTTGCAATTTTTCAAACTCCTTTTATTCTTTTAGTTATAAAAACAGAGGGACCATTTGAGCTCAAATTGAAACTCTTTTATAACTGTTTTTTGGGGCCAAATGGAATGAAAAGAGAACCAAAGACAGTCGAAGGATGGGGGCACTCTTGCCTCTCTTCCCCATTCTTTTTTTTAAACCTGCACCCATAACGGTACTCGATACCCCTTCCCGCCAACTTAAAACCACCTCCCTACCCACTGTTTTCTTAGCTCCTCCCATCCCCTCTCAGTACACCCCATTAATGCCCTCACCCTTTCCCACTCACCCCAACCTTATAATCCATGCCCCCTGGCAATCCCACTCAACCCGAAGACCTTCAATGGCTGAGATGAAGAGAAGCAAACGAAGGGCTAGGATTGCTTATCTGAGTTTCTACACACACAAGAAACACAAACCAAGACCAAGTGAAGGCTTTGAGACTTCTATAAAAGAAAAGAAGACAACCCGAAGCAACCACAACCCTGTTTTTTACTTTTTTAGTTTAATTTTAATTAAGTCTGCTTTAAATTATTGTACTCAGTTCAATTTCAAGAGTTTATGTTGTAATATCTTCAGTTTTAATAAAAGTTAAGAGTTTTTGTGATATAGCCATTGTCAAAAATTTAAAGTCTTATTTAAGCCTTTTTAATCTGTTTAAACTTGTTTAAATATGTGTTAAAGTTATTAAGTATCTCTTGTAACAACATTTCTCAGCCTTTACTTCATTAAAAAAGGGCTAAAAACCCGAATTTATAAATTAAGGGGGTGTTTGGTTTAGACCTTAAAATGGGTCATTTTGGGTTTATCATGGGTCAAGTGCACTCAGCCAACTTTGGCTGAGTGTGTAGGGTTTATTAAGCCTTTTTAATTACCATTTTTAGTGTCAAAATCCGTTTTTGAGTCCCCTTTGCTTTCTGTCAATTTCCAATAAGCAAAAGTCAAGCTAAACCACTTAAGCTGCTTATGCAGCTTAAGCACACCTTGTTTGTGCCTATTTGAGTATTTCTAACCACTTTAACCAACCACTTGTTCTGTCCTTTAATTTCACCAAGTAATAGCCAAGTGTGTGTGTATGCATGGTTTTTGAAATCCCCCATTTTTAAGCCCAAATATCAGCAGCCTATATTGTTTTCATTACCCTCATCCTTGGAAATAACTCCAATAAATATGCCCTTTCTACCTGTTTGAGCTTGAATTGGCTAAAAAGCTCATAAGAGCTATTTCCTAACCAAACAGCCCTTAAGCTTACTGTTTGACTCCCCCCTGGTGCTGAGCACCATTATCAGCCCTTATTTTAAGCTTATTCATTTTAAGCATTAGGTTTTTATGGCTTTTTAATATAACTTATAGGTAGGCCTCTTAGGATTAGCAGCTTATTTTAGTTAGTTAGCTTATTTAGTTAGCTTAAATTAGGCTCAAAGTTCCCTTTTTTCTGTTTTATTTTAAAACTGTCAATATAGCTTATTCATAGTTCAGCTTATTTTAAAGCTTATTAGATGGCCATAGCTTATAATTAGGACTCCCCTAGCCTATTTAACTGTCCCCATAAGTTTTAGCTTATTTTGCAGCTTAAAATCAGAAAAGAAAAGAAAAATAAGCCATAAGCTTATTTAGCTTTTGCAGCCCCATTAAGCTCACTTTTCTAGCTATTTAGTGAGTAAAAAAGCATATTGGCTTTTACAAAAAAGACTCCCTTTGAGCCCCTTTACAAGTTTTCTTTTATAGCTTTTTGATAATAAGCTGTTGGACTTGATTTGCAATCGGGGTCCACCTCAGGGACCAATTGTGTAATTTTCTCTTTTGTAGTTACCTCTGTTAGTCCCTGTGGTTAGTTAGCCTGTTACCCCGTTTGTCCTTGTGTCCTTTTCACTGTTAGTCCTTTTGTTTTAACAACAGTTAGCTTCAGTTAGTTTTATTTAATTTAATTAATTAAATCGGTTTAAAAATAATTAGTTTAATTACTTTTAATATAAACAGTAACTTTTGGGCATTTTTATATTTTTAGAATTGTTAACTTTTTCTTTATTTAATTTTATTTTTTCAGAATTTTTATAACTTTTATTTTTTGTCTTTTTCTATTTTCTTAGTTTTAATTAGTTATTAATCTTTAAAAATTCATAAAAAATCCAAAAATTAATAAAAAAATATTTTTCTTTTTTATAAAATTTTCTTTTGTCATTTAGTGTCTAGGAAAAATATAAAATTTAGTGTAGGCTTAATTTTTCTTAAATTTCAGTCTTAGACCCGTTTTACCGGGTGCGTTTTACCGTTTCTTTTCGTTTTACATTCAAACGACCTCCGTTTTTGTTCTAGTTTTCTTTATTTTTCAAATTAAGTTAATTAGAATTTAATTTTGATTTTTAATTTAATTTAGCATTTATTTTCTTAATTTTTAGTATTTAGGTTTCCCGATACCTGATTCTGTTCCCCGTATTTTAGTATAGATTTAATTTTAGGATTTCCCTATAACTAATTTTGTTTCCCGTAGTTTTTAAGATCCCCATTTCCTATACCCGTTTCCCGTAGATTAAATTAGGTTTTATTTAATTAATTTTAGTTGTATCAGTGTTTCCATCATATCATATATTCTCCATCATTCAATTTCTCATCAAACCAGGATTACTCAAGTATGTACCTTAGAGTCTGAACTTGATAAACTTGATGAACCTTGAGATGTATAGGCCATTAGTGCAAAGTTTGTGAGGACTTCTTCAGCATGAAAGCTCTAATCATAACTACCTATCCCATCTTGAACAACCAAGGCATTTGTAGTAGATGTGTCCATTGGTGCATTCCTTCTTGGAGCATCTCTATTTCTATTCCCCTTATTCCTTAGTACCCTATATTCTCTAGCAAAATGACCTCTCCTATGGCAGTTGTAGCATTCAACCTTTATCCTGTCAAAGCCAACAATCTCTTTGTCATTTAAATCCCGCTTCCTTCCTGTTTTCTTTATGAGCCTCTTAACTCTCATGGTAAGCATTGCAGCTTGCTATTTGAGATCTATTTCTTCAAGATCATCAGCATCAATCTGTTCCAAATCTTCATTGTCCAACTGTGGGGCATTAGATTGGTTAGCAAAGAAAGAAAATATGACATCATCAGCATATGATGTAGTAGAAGCTTGATCCTTAGAACTAGCAGCAGAAACACTATGAGCAGTATTAACTGTTTCATTAGTGTTGCTAGAGTTATCAAAGGAAACAAAGGCCACATTCTAGGAATTTGAGCTTGAACTTAATTGGCCTTTGATCTCTGATTCATACACCTTCAGATTATTATACAAATCAACCATGCTCAATGTGTCTAGATCAGATTTGCTTCTCATGATTAAAGCAATATTGTTCCATGCTGATGGTAAACGTCTCAACAAC
Organism: Tanacetum coccineum; assembly: GCA_026074375.1. Taxonomy (NCBI): domain Eukaryota; kingdom Viridiplantae; phylum Streptophyta; class Magnoliopsida; order Asterales; family Asteraceae; genus Tanacetum; species Tanacetum coccineum. Next base: position 22,803 of record BQNB010041926.1, read on the forward strand.
TTTAGATTTGCATCCTCCTGAGAGATAACTTCGCCATGGATTTTAAGTTGACTAATGAGCTTTTGAAACCTATCATAGGTTTTATCCAGTCCTTCTTGACTTGATGCAGCAAAGTTTTCATAATTCTGCTTGAGAATGGTCTTCTGCATCTTCTTTGATTCCTTGTTGCCTCCAAACCTATTCTTGATAGCTTCCCATAGGGACTTTGCATCCTTGCAGGCATGAAACTTCAGTAGGTGCTCATCAGGAATGGCTAGCATAAGAGTGCTTTTTGCTTTTAGTTCATTTTTCCTTGCTAGCTTTTGTTCAGCAGTTTTAGGAGGAATAGGACCTTCAGCACCAGCACTAGCTGATGCAATTGGTGAAACTAAATCACCATTTACTATTACCTCCCAAAGGGCATGATCAGTGAAAGTAAGGTATTGTTCCATCCTCATGCTCCATAGATCATACTCCCTAGTTTTGAGTACTGGAAGTTTTAGTGCAGGCACCGTTTGGATTGTTTCTGATTGTGACTCTATCTTTTCTTTGACTAACAGATCTTGAGTAGAGTTAGAGTTCTTCTTATTCAAAGTTTCTCAACAAGCTCTGATAACACTTATTGATCCCTTCTGAACAGATCTTACTTAGTTTGTTAAAGCTTAGTTGTGTTGGATAGATCCAAGACAACTATAATAGAAACTAAGATTGTGAATACTACAAACTATGTAAAACCTAGTTTGTAATACTAAGAAGAACAATGAAATAGTAAAACAAGATCTTGCTAAACTTTCAATATATTGAACATAATCAAAGTTACAAAATAACCTTGAAACTATGAATACTAACTATAAGAAATGACTTCTAGATCTTTATTTCTAACTATGCCTTAGGGTTTCTTTTATACACCAAGAAACCCTAATGGGCTTACAAAACGCGTCTACTGATAATGCATATCTATTCCTAATATATCTCATGCATATCACATAAGCAGTACTAATCTATGTATACTAACAGTACTAACTATATAACTAACAATACTAACACTTTGTACTGGCAGCACTAACTATTAAACTAACAGTACTAATGACTTAGACTGTTTTCTCCAATTTTCAGCAGTGTTAAGTTAGTACTGGCAGTACTAACTTTCTTCTAGCAGTACTATCTTCAACTCTGGCAGTACTAACTAAGCTTGGCAGTATAAACTCTTCCCTTGGCAATACTAAGTGTGATAGGTTTAATAAGTCCCTGAACAAGTTCAGTTGGTTAGCATAGTTGTCAACTTAGCATAATACTTTAAGTTATGCTAAGTTGTTAGTGAGGAGATCACACACACACACACATTGTCATTCAATCCCCATTGTTGTTCCGCAAACAATGGGGTATAGTTCTTAATAAGATTTTATAAGAATTAAACGTTGAAAAACTGTTTTATTTAATTGTTTATCTTTATATATGTCAAATTTGTTTTTATTACATTACTTCAAGCCATGAGTTAGTTACCTTAACTTTCTAGTTTTAGGTAACTAACTCAAAGGGAACAACAAGTGGTATTAGAGCAAAAGGTTTATAAAACTTTTACAAAAACTGCTTTAAAAGTTTTTGTAACCTAGATCCTAAATGGCCGTTAAAGATAATGTACCCTAGCTAGCTGACAAAAAAGGAGGTAGCTACTCTGCTATTTCTCCTAAACTAGATCCAGGAAGATTTGATAAATGAAAAAAGCGTATGCTTTGCTATTTGACTGGTATGGAACCCTATTACATAAAATGTATTAAGGATGGTCCTTACCAACCAAAAACTGCGGAAGGTGCTAATAAACCTGAGTCCCAATGGACCCCTGATGAGAGGAGGGTGGTCAATCAAGACCAACGCCTTAAAAGCATCATTATATCATGCATACCAGATGATATAATGAAGTCAGTCATTAGATGTGAGACAACTAAATCTACATGGAATGACTTGGTTCACAGCTTTGAAGGGTCCCTCTGATACCAAGGAAAATAGGATCATAGATCTGAAACTTGAGTATCAAACTTTCAGAGCTAAACCCTCTAAGAGTCTCTCACAGACCTACACCTGTTATAAGACCCTGCTCAATGAGCTTACCAATGATGGTGTGACACTATCTAAACACGAAATCAATGTGGGTTTCGTGAACACTCCCTGAGAAGTGGCTTAGCTTCTCTCAGGGACTAAGAAATGCCAATCACACTCAGACCCTTGAACTTGCTGATATCCATGAGAGGTTTGTCTATGAAGAAAACCTAATCTCAAGGAGATACCCTGAGACCAAGAAGGCCCTGATTACTACACCCTCAGACTCTCTCATATCAACCGCCTTCTTTTTTAACAATATTGTTCAGGATTTCCAAGAAAATTATGACGATGAGGCTGATGTGAGAACCAGTGAGGAATACCTCGAAGACCTAGAGTTAAAGTTTCATGATAGGGCTTTTTTGGCAAACTTAAAACGTTTTATCATAATGGAAAACAAATTTTCAAGTCAAAAAGCAAACGAAGACACTGAATGTTACAAATGTGGCAAAAAGGTCATTTTGCAAGAGATTGCTTTTCTAAAACGTCTAAACCTTTTTATAGATCATCAGTGTTAAACTCCTCTTTAGTGTCAAAAGGTTTTCAACCTAAGTTTACACCAAAACTCATCCAGTCTTCCCAACATGCTCAGAGTAGTCAAAGTGAACCACAGATTCAAAAGGACTACAAGGCTGAGTACAAGAAGATGAAAGCTAAACTTGCACTCCTTGAGGTTAGTCCCTCTACTTCTTAGTCTCCAAAACCCTTTCAGTAAAAGAACAAAGTCCTAGTCGCTGAAACGTTCGATTGGGATGAGGAAGAAGTGTTTGATGATGAGGAGATGACACATGTCAAGGTACTAATGGCTCTAGCAGATGATGAGCTCACTGTGGGGAAGAATCATGCTCGTAATGGTGATGGATCGACATCACCATGAAAAAGAGACACATCAGGGAGCCTACTTGGTACTTGGATAGTGGATGCTCAAGTAGTATGATTGGTGTCAAGAGTTATCTTAACAAATATGTAGAGCAACCAGGTCATAAGATAGTATTTGGTGATAACTCATCTTGCATTACTGAGGGATATGGTTCAATAAATTGTGGTGGATTAGTTTTCTTTAAAGTAGCTTTTGTAAATGGTTTAAAATACAATCTAATTAGCATCAATCAACTTTGTGATGCTAAATATATTGTTCAGTTTGATGATAAGTAATGAACAATCTTTAATGCTAACAAAGAAATTGTGTTGATAACCCCAAGAAGAAATGATGTATATGTCCTTGACACGTCATCACTGATTCCAAATGGAGCCTGTTTCTTTGCCAAAGCCTCAGAAAGTGTAAATTTACTATGACACACAAGGATATCACATCTTAATTTCAAGAACATTTATAAACTTGCTAAACAAAACAAAGTTCTTGTCCTTCCTTCACTTGTTTATTCAAAGGATAAACCATGTTTAGCATGTGAAAAGGGATAGCATAAGAGAGCTTCTTTCAAAACTAAGCAAAATTTCTCAATCATGAAGTGCCTGCATCTTCTTCATATGAATCTATTTGGACTAGTCAGTCTAATGTCCATAAATCATAAGAAGTATACCCTAGTCATTATTGATGAGTACTCAAGGTACACATGGGTTCACTTTCTCAGAAAGAAGAGTCATGCAACTGAAATGATCATGTCTTTTATCAAGATGGTTGAAAACCAAAATGATATAAAAGTCAAACAAATCAGAACTGATAATGAGACTGAGTTTAGAAATTCTAAACTTGAGAGTTTTTTATGAGAAAGGAATTTCTTAGAACTTCTCTTCTCCCTATACACCTGAACAAAATGGTGTAGCTGAAAGGAAGAATAGAACTCTTATTGAAGTTGCTATAACAATGCTGAATGACTCAGTACTCTCTAAGCATTTATGGACTGAAGCGGTCAGAATTGCTTGTTACACTCAGAATAGATCAATCATTGTCAAAAGACATGATAAGACTCCTATGAGATATTCAGAGAAAAGATCCCTGATATCAGCTACTTTCATGTGTTTAGATGACCCTTGTTTATTCATAATCACAAGGATCATCTAGGCAAATTTGATGCAAAGGCTGATGATGGATACTTCCTAGGATATTCATTTGTCTCTAAAGCCTTCAGAGTCTTTAACACGAGAAGACAACAAATAAAAGAGACTTATCATGTTACATTTTATGAGAGTACGGAAGCCATCAGGTTTACAAATACCTCAGTAGATGAACATGGAATTGATGATTCATCTAAATAAATTAATTAAAAATTTCCCTCCTGATGAATTTCTTACAGAATAGAGTAACCATCTAGACAATATCAATCAAATTATTGGATTTTTATATACATCATTCCCCTATTGTCATTCAATTACCGAATCTCACAAAAGACACTAATGTCATGAAGTGATTACTTCAATTGAGCAAAAATCACACTCACATTGAGGATGTTGTAGGATCCTAACCTAATAAACCATTGATAATTGGACTTATGAACAGAAGTTCATAAATGATATATATATCAGTCAAAACACTATAAGAACTTCAGGGAACAATTATTCAAAACCTTAGTACCCATTATTGAACCTTCAGTCCATGAAGTGTCTCAGTCTCAAATCATTCATTATACCCCCAACATCAACTGCAGAAGCGTGAGGCTGATCCGTAACATCAACTGCAGAAGAATGCGGTTAGAGTTGATGAACAGGAGAAGGCCGCAATACTTCTCCATCATCATTCTCCCCCGGGGCTTATTAATTAGGTTAAGGAAAATATGAAGCGCCCCCATTAAAGAAAACATTCAAGGATACATCGAGTCTCTTGGATTTCACGTCATAGCGTCTATACCCGGACTGAGCATATCCAAGAAAGACACAAGTGGTTTCCTTGGGGGCAATTTCTCTCTTAACTGCGCAGGAATATGAACAAAAGACGTGCATCCAAACACTCAAAAATGCCTATAGTACTGCTCCAGTAAGAAGTTCGTGAGGTGCCGCTGCAGCTTCTTCCCTCTCTCTTCCCCGGCCCCGTCCCTTCTTTATGCACATCCATATACATAGCCGGTGTACAATCCGGTCATGCGGTTCTTTAAGTTCATTCACTCTAGGTTCTCTTACTTGCTCTAGTGGATGGCAAAGGCCAACCGAGAGGAATGAAATAGCTCGACTGTGAAAGAGAACGAATGGCTCAGGAATCAACTGGTTCCGAGCAGACTCGTGGAGCTGCAGTTTGGATTATCGTAGAAAGAATAAGAGGAGCCGTCTTAGGAAATGACTGAACTTAAAAGACAGATGACGCCCCAGCTTGACTCGAGATCAAGACTCCTTACAGCTCGCACCAATAGCGGAGCGGCCGGAGATTGATTGAAAAGGCGCAGCCCTGCCGCCCCCCCTAGCCGCCTACCTACTCGTGTTCGTAGCTCGATCGGAGGTCAAGACTGTGGTCCGGCGGAAAAACAGAAGTCGTCCGTATCAAGTGATACGTGAATTGCTCAGTAGTGCTTCGCCACTACCGTAGCTGGCGGAAATAGCTTAATTGGTAGAGCATAGCCTTGCCAAGGCTGAGGTTGAGGGTTCAAGTCCCTCCTTCCGCTCCCGGCTTCGTCGTTTAGTGGTAACGAGTGTGCGCCCCTTTAGAGATAGGGGTGAGCAGCAAGCAGCCCCTTGTATAGGGTTCCAAACCTACCTTCCTAATAAGAAGAAAGGGGCAAGCCAAAACCTAGTCCTAACAAGTTGCTGGCTTTTCATCAGCCCTTGCGCGCTAGCCTTTTCCCTTACTAGTAAGGGGCTGCTAGTTGTAGCGCGCATTGTACTAGTGAATAGGAAAAGCGAATTGAGATTACTAATGACGGATGGAGGTTGAGGATAGAACATGTTCGGTCCCTCGCCCTTATCTCCTTCGCCGGAGAGACTGCAAATGATGGGAATCCTATCGATAAAGAAGAGGTATAAGCATCGCCTCTCGATCCAATCCGTCTTCCCTGGCCTCCCCAAAACACTCTTGATACGAAAGAGACCTCCCGCCATAGAGAAGAGATCTAAAGTCTGGGTCCCCTCGATCACCCTCCCTTGAAGCTGAACTGGTCGAGAGAGATGAACCCGCACCACATTTTATAACCTTCGAACCGAAAGCCCCAACTAGAGATGGAATTCCAGAACCTAAACCACTCCGTTGAGAGCTCCGTGACTCGTTCAAGGGAAGGTCCACCAATGATTGCCATTCTCCCCCTATCTGTCTCTTGATCCCTCATTCCACTAATCCGTTGTTACTTTACTGATTCATTCAAGGCATAGACTCCCTCTTTGTCTTATTAGCGCAGGTGTTCGTCAACGATGAAAGCCGCTTAAGACTCGAAGAAAGAGGGCTAGGCCCCGGGAGGGCTTTCAGGGACTGGGTAGGGTGGATTATAGAGCTAGGGGCTAAGGTTTATGGGTTCGGAAGAATTTCATTTTTTTTCTTTTGGTTTAATAAATACTACTATCCGATCCGGAACAAAGTGAGTTTAAGCAGCACACCCGAATAGCCCTAATTTGGAAAATCAAACAACCACAACTCATCAATCGTGTCATGTAAGCCTTCAACAATCAAACACACCTAATCCCACAACTAACATAACAAACAATCACACATTCATCTTCTCAACTGGTCACACCGTAATTTTTTTTACCTAACCGCATCTTTTTTTACCGTCACACATCATATTCATAATCTTTAGTTTCAACATTAGATTACTCTCAATTGTTCTTATTGTGTAATGCAATTAAATTATTGATAGTGAGTTTTGTTTTGATGCTTTTGATTATTATTAGGTTATGTTGAATATATTACGCCACGCTTATGCGCGTATTTTGATTTGTCGAATTCTTGTCTATCTTTTAGGGCTTTTTAGGGTTTTAGAAAACTGTTAGCACGTGCCATTAGTATTTGAACACTGAATTATTTTGTTGCTCAGTGCTGCTGTTTTAATATATTAGGGCACGCGTATTAGCCGTTTTTTGATTTGTCGAGTTGTTATGTTTTTGCAGTTGAAAGTTAAAAGAATTGAACTTGTAAGAATTTGCTAATGACGTGGATGTGTTGATTTATGGACTTACAATTTGATTAAATTATAGTGATTCATCAGTGTTTGAACGTGTTGATTCTACTGTAGCTAGGTTGTTAGTATCGTCTATTATGTGGGCTTATGAGTTTATTTAATTTCGGCTTATATTTCATAAACCCCAAATTTTCAGCTTATTTTGAGACTTATGGGCTTATATAAGTTTATCATATCTTAATAAACTCATATAAGCCCATAAGTCTCAAAATAAGCCGAAAAATCGGGGCTTATGAAATATAAGCCGAGAAACAAATAAGCTCATAAGCCATGTATAAGCTAAAACAAGCACCCCAAATTTGATGGTTAAATTGATGTTTCAAATATTAGGTATTACGGCTTATTCACTTTTTTCTGATATGATGACATGTTATGTATTTGCTGCTGAAAGTTAAGAGAATTGAAATTGTTTATAGGTTTTGTTATGGACTTGGATGTGTTGATTATGGACTTAGGATTATTTAAATCATAGAGAGTCATTAGTGACAAGCCGATTCTGCTATAGCTAGGATGTTAGTATTATGTGCGAATTTGCTATAGTTAAGAATGAAAGGTGATGTTAAAATTCAAAGTATGGAACTAACTTTTACGATTATAAAAGCGAGTTATGATTTTGGTTTTGTTGTTGATTTATTGCATTCTAAGTTAGAAAGCTTTGAGAAAGATATGGCTAAGAATATAGCTATCCGATGAAAGAAGACATTGTATATGAGTATATGACCCTGACAAACATAACCAGAATATGACAGTGTTCTTAAAAATTGATTTTGATGAGATGGACATATGAGTTTGAGATGTAATTTCTTTGATTTGAAAGGAGTTTTGCTATTTATTAATTTATTAATTTTCGTATAAGATAGTTTTGTATGTCCACATATTGTTAGATTCGATATTATCCCTTGATTTGTTCTGGCTCAACCCTTACAATCATCATACACTAATATATTTATTGCATGTATGAATAATGACGTTTGGTACACATTTCAGTTCAACCACCTGTTATCGAGAAGATTCTAGACTTCTGTTTTGCGGAGACTCAACACAAGAGGAGCCTGAAAAATGGTAAGTTGAGAATTATAACTACTTGGTTTACGGGGTAATGACATGCAATAGCATTGCGCTTTCACAAATAAACTGTAATGTGCAACTTCCCTTTTTTGTGCATCTCCACTCATTGAAGTTAAGTGTTCCACGCTAGTATTTGAACTTCTAAATTGTGTTCTACCTTCTAAATTCTAATTTGTTATTTCTATACCTAAGCCGTTATAATTTTCTAAGGGTGAAACACATAAGTTTAATGACTTAAAGGGGTAGAAAAATGTATCTGCGTAATAAGTATGGTGCTATTATATGCAATCATTCCTCAATGTAGAAGCACGTCAGTTTTACTTGCTTAAAAAATGTTGATTTATCACAATGACTAGCCTTATTCTTTTGATGTTACAAAACTACGAGTTTTTATACTAAATCGGAACTTTAATAATCCAAAGTTTGTACACTACGAATTTTCATTAAACAATATATGTTGAAAATGTTGGTGGTAAGTTGGTAATGAAAGTCATAATGAGTCTGCATTTGATGTTAGTCGGTTTGAAATTCCAACTACATTTGTGTGTAGAATGAGGTAGCAAAATCTACTTTTAAGCAAATATGTTGATCTGATTAAAATATATGGAAATTGCAACTCTCGTTTGACTTGAAAAGTTGTATTTCAGCAGCAACCCGATATTAGAAAGTGGTTCATGAAGCAACATGACAAAGGAAATGATAATGGCAATGCCTCGAAACCTGCAAAACCGACACTCGCCATACCAGGAAAACCGTCAACTGTTAAAGATACCTCAGCAGCATCAGCCGCTAAATCAGTAAGTACAGTGGTACAGAAGAAGTTAAATTAATCATACTGTTCATGCTCCTATTTTTGTTATATTCATATAAAAGTAACCGAGCTTATTAAGTTACATTGTTTATCTAGAACCTGAATGGTATGTTTATAATTACAAGTGGGATCAGGAAATCTGTTACTCTCTTGTTGACTCTGTTTTTTCTTTTGTTTTGGCACTGACTAGGCACAAGGTGGTCAAGAAAGTTCAGGGAGACGAAAAACTAGTAAGTATTTTGCCAATGACAAACAAAATCAAGAAGATGCAGCAGAAGTAACTGTATCCGCGGCAAAAAGAAAGGTGCAAAACTCATCTGCTGATTTGAAACCACCACCTGTAAAGAAGCAGCACACATTGAAGGTTGATGATGACGACGATGATGATTTTGTTCTACCCAAAACTGGCAAAAGCTCTGTTGAATCAACTCCTAATAAGAAACTGAAGAGTAGTTCAGGTAAGGGAGTTTCCCGTTCAAGTGTGAAAGAAAGTGACGATGATGCTGTTGACACTCCAACAAACGCTAAATCTGGTGGAAGAGGTCGTGGTAGAAGGGGAGGGGCAGTTGGTGGAAGAGGTACAAAGTTAGAACTTGACGAGGGTGATGCCGAAGATGAGGATGCTAAAGAGGTTAAATCTGCGGGTCGGGGTCGTGGTGGTCGGGGTGGTTCAGCGGTTGCAGGTGGTGGAAGAGGGGGTGGAAGGGGCGGATTCATGGCGTTTGGTGAGAGAAAGGATCCTCCTCACAAAGGAGAAAAGGAAGTTCCTGAAGGTTCTCCTGATTGTTTAGCTGGGTTGACATTTGTTATTAGTGGAACGCTTGACAGGTATATATTTGAGTGATGGACATTGTATTTTTAGTTTTGATCTGATAATTATACCAATTTTTTTTATCATGCTTCTAGTTTGGAAAGAGAAGAAGCTGAAGATTTGATTAAACGATATGGGGGCCGTGTTACTGGATCTATCAGCAAGAAGACGGTTAGTTTCACGATGAAAGAACAGTTTTTATAATAGAATACGGAGTAGTTGTTACTTCTATAGGTGTGTAATTGACGCTGCTTTTCTTCTTTTTGTCCTCTTTATGATAGAATTTTCTTTTATGCGATGAAGATATTGGGGGAAGGAAATCACAAAAAGCAAAAGAACTGGGGTTTGTTTTCATGCCTGGATTACCACTTTTTCTTGATTTATTTTCTATTTTTATCTTCTAACTTTGTTTAATTGTTATGAAGAACGGGGTTCCTTACTGAGGATGGGCTGTTTGATATGATTCGTGCATCAAATCGTTCAAAAGTAACCAAAAAAGAAGATTCCAAGCCACAAGTGGATAAGAAGATATCTACTCCTCCGCCAAAAGCGACTCCTCAGAAAGTAGTAAAGAAAAGTATGAACATATGCATGATCTTCCGTTTTAGTTTATATATTATTTAGCATTTTATTAACACTTTTTCACTCGTGAAGCTACTGAATCTCCGGAGAAGGGTAAGGCTGCCACACATGCTAGTCCAGGTGTCTCGTCTGCTAAGCAGAAAAAACCAGCTGTGGGCTCTTCTCTGCCATGGACAGAGAAGTACAAACCAAAGATTCCCGACGAAATCATAGGGAATCAGTCACTGGTATTTCATCAAGCTAATAGTTGTAATGTTACTTATTCATATTAAATGTATGTTAATAAAGTATGAATTCAAAAATCTGTCAGGTGAAGCAGCTTCATTTGTGGTTGACACAATGGAATCAGAATTTTTTGAGTGGTGACAGCAAGGGAAAGGGTAAAAAGCAGAGTGACTCGGGGGCAAAAAAGGCAATCTTGTTAAGTGGTACACCTGGTATAGGGAAGACTACATCTGCAAAGTTGGTTAGTCAGATGCTTGGTTACCAGACTATTGAGGTGTGTTATCGTTAGGGAGAATTTACTTTTTTGGTATGATTCTACGTGACACAGCTATGGGGGTGTTTGGATTTTCCTTTGTGTCACGCAGTCACAATTATCTGTTTCAGTGTTAGGATAGACAGATGTTGCTTTTGGTTATTATTTAAGGTTCAAGGTCAACTAATCAATCTTAGATATAATCAGTTTCATGCTACCTGCAAGAGAACTGATTATCAATGTCTAACCCAAAATTACTTATCTACCCATTTTAACCTAAATTCAGTTAGTTTTACTAACATCTCGCTAGAGTACAAGACTTGTCTCTTATTTTTTCAAGAACGTCTTTTTAAAAAATTCATGAATTAGGTTTTAAGTATACATATCAGTTAATCAGCGGATTTAATTATTATTAGAACTTTGAACAACAACAATGCTTAAAAAACTATTTTCTACAATCTGGTTTATTACTACTGATTATCTGATTATGATAATTTAGAATGACATTAATCTTGATACTGTACATCCAAACACCTCGTGTGTCTAAGCATCACTGATAGCTAAACGAGAGACTAATTGGTGATTTCATAACTAATTGTATCTAGGTTAACGCTAGTGACAGTCGTGGAAAGGCTGATTCTAAAATTGAAAAAGGAGTTAGCGGCAGCACTGCTAATTCTGTTAAGGAACTTGTCAGTAATCAATCGTTGAGTATTGACATGAATCGGTGAGTACATTCTCATCTTATTGCAATATCATAATATTATGTTTATTGCATATGCATTTACCTTATGAAAGTTATCAACTAATGGTGCAGATCAAAGCAACCAAAGGCGGTGCTGATTATGGATGAGGTTGATGGTATGTCTGCTGGAGATAGGGGTGGTGTAGCTGATCTTATTTCCAGCATCAAAATGTCCAAAATCCCTATTATTTGTATATGCAATGATCGATACAGTCAAAAATTGAAGAGTCTAGTAAACTACTGCTTGCTCCTTAGCTTCCGCAAACCAACAAAACAACAGGTTTTTTGTATCTTCTTTTGCGTACGATATTCGAGACCGTCAGCATTGAAAACTAATCAACTAATGCGATTTTTGTGATGACAGATGGCAAAGAGATTGGGGCAAATTGCAAGCAAAGAAGGCCTTAAAGTAAACGAGGTACACATTTTACACAGATGTTGAGTGATATACAAAGAGATTAGTTATAATCTCTTTGGTTTGTAAATGGAATTGGAATGGGAATGATATAGTTGGTATAGGTTTGAAAGAATTGGAGAGAAAAAATTAAGAGAGAAAAGAGAAGCAATGGTCCCACTTTAATAAACTGTTAAACCCTTTTTTTTGGTGGGTTTTGATTTTAAAGGCTTTATTCCCAAACTTTGCTCATAACCAAACTAGTATATCAACTATCAAACCCATTTCCTTTTATCAAACCCCATAAAACAAGCACGGCATATTATTTTGTTTCTAATAGGTTGCACTGGAGGAACTTGCTGCAAGAGTTAATGGAGATATGCGTATGGCTCTCAACCAGCTGCAATATATGAGTCTATCCCAGTCAGTCATTAATTATGATGACATAAGACAGCGACTTCTTAGTAGCTCTAAGGATGAGGATATATCTCCCTTTACAGCTGTTGATAAGTATGAATTAATAGTAATAAATGCTACTTATACACCATTTTATAACATATTTTATGTTAATCCGCATTATGTACATGCAGGCTGTTTGATTATAATGCTGGTAAGCTACGGATGGACGAGCGGTTCGATCTGAGCATGAGTGATCCAGATCTAGTTCCTCTTCTTATACAGGTATCTGTAAGACCATCTCCAATGTATGCACCGTAACACAGAAGTTAGTGTAGGAAATCATTTCTAACCAACACAGCGTATTTGTTGCAACATTTGGTGGGGCATCACTTTGTAAATTTACACCAAATTTGGTGTTGCACCTTTTATGCACCAACTCTCCAAAATACTAGCTGTAACCTTTTTGTTAATAATTATAATTTAAGTTAAGTTTAAATTTGTATAAAATATATTCTTACTTCTTAGATATCTCACTAGTACCTTCAAAATAAGTCCAATAATGATACTATAATTAATTTTTATGTTTATATTTAATAACTTATAGATCTTTCAGAATTAAATAAATTTGCTGTTAGTTTTATTTATAAAATACTTTATTATAAGGAAAGTAACATGTAATATAAGTTAATAAATGATTTACATTGCTTTTTCTACTTCATTTTGGTTCCATGTTTGGTGCATACATTGGAGATGCTCATGTTTTTTGTTGTGGAATATCATAATATTCTGCAATGTTGTTTTTGACATCTTTTTGTAACTTATGCAGGAAAATTATATAAATTACAGGCCAAGTGCTGCTGGGAAAGATGAAGTCAAGAGGATGAACTTGCTTGCACGCGCTGCAGATTCTATTGCAAGTGGGGATATAATCAATGTACAAATACGAAGATACCGACAGTGGCAGCTCTCACAAAGTAGTTCTCTTACATCTGCTATAATCCCGTAAGTAATTTCATCAGTTGTGGAATCAACCTTTTAAATATGTAAATTACTTTTCTGCAAACAGTTAAATTTATTAATTCTTTTTGTTGTTTGACAAAAGAGCTGCTCTGCTGCGTGGACAAAGGGAAATAATGATGCCGGTAAGGAATGTGTGATAACAGTACAAGTTATTGTGTTAAAAGCATCTATTGGCCGTAATTTATATGTATATGTAGCTTGACATTGTACAAATTTTTTTTGTGGCGTAGGGTGAACGGAATTTCAACAGATTCGGAGGGTGGCTAGGTAAGAACTCTACAATGGGAAAGAACTATAGGCTCCTTGAAGATGCACATGTTCATCTACTATCATCTCTACAGTTCAATTTGGGCAGGTATGCATTCCCCTGCCAGATCACAATAATTTGCACATTTGTACATAATATTGCTTAAATTGTTATTGATTTTTATTATTCCTTTAATTGCCTGTAAATGTAGTTATGATGGACTTTTTTGCAAATTACTACGGATTTAATATATCTTTCTCAATGGCTGTAGGTCCACACTGTGCCTCGATTATCTTTCACTTCTGCTTAAACACATGACCGATCCGCTGAAGATGCTGCCAAAGGTTGATAACAGTTCACTTAATTGCTATATACCATGTTAAATTCAAATTGACGTTTATTTCCATGTTGGATTATTGGCAGGATGAGGCTGTTAAAAAGGTTGTGGAGTTTATGGATTCATACTCCATTAGCCAGGAAGACTTGGATTCGATGATGGCGATGTCTAAATTTCAGGTATCACTTTGTCCTACGTTGCTATCATATTTTCCATTTGATCCCAGCTTAACTGTGTAAATATGTGCGGTTTAGGGGCATCCAAGTCTGCTTGATGGTGTTCAGCCAGCTGTGAAAACTGCACTAACAAAGGCATACAACAAAGGTAGCAAGTCACGTGTGATTCGTTCAGCTGACATGATCACACTTCCAGGCATTAAAAAGGCTCCAAAGAAACGGGTTGCAGCAATGCTGGAACCTGTAGATGGCGTTGCAGGGGAGGATGGTGAAGCTGTGGCACAGAATGAAGAAAACAACTCGGATGCAGAGGATTTGGGTATATCATTTCTCTTTAATCACCTCTCTACAAAATTATTCTCATAGTTGCAGTATAGTTTTTCATCATTTTAGTAAGTTTGGCTCAAGGCTTCGGGTACAAGTAGTTAAATTAAATTCTTGGGCGGGTTGAAACAAGTTGGAACACAGTGTAGTATTTTTAATAAATATTTAGTGTCATGTGCAATTATAAAAGTTATATTAAGTCGATTTTAGTTGGGGCAATTAAATCTATAATTTTATTGCCAGATCAAAATCATTTAGGAGGCTTATTCATTATTTACATTCAACATGCGTGACTCATTTGGCTAAATCATTTTTAGCTAAGTTTTTATTTATCAAACCTTAAGCCAAATTGACCATTTGTAAGTATTTTGTACTTACTTTAATCTAAATTACGTATCATTTATATTATTTCACATCCTTTTTATCCTTCATCTAAATCGTTTTTTTGATTTATGTCAGAAGGAGATGACGCCGAGGAAAAGCCAAAAGTGGATATCCAGAGTCTCAGTTCCAAAGGTACTCACAAAAATGGGACATACCTCATTTTTTTGCCAGCATCTCTATCGAGTCAAGCTGACTTTCGTATTGTTTTTCTTTTGTGCAGGGATTCAAATACAAACGGATTCAAAGGGTACAGGCACAAAGAAAGCCGCTACGGGTAGGGGAAGAGGAGGTGATGGTGCTGCTGCTGGCACTTCTAAACGAAAAAGATGAGTGTCGGGTTTTACCTGCAGTGCTGGTTTGTTATGCGTTCGAGTCAAGTTATGCTTCCCCCTTTTTTCCACTTGTTGGGTGTTGAAGCAAATGACAAAATGTAAAGTTTTGAAGACCGGAGGTAGATATGTTTTAGATGGTTCTTAGAATCTGTATGAATGCTTGTGGTGTCACAAACATTGTTTTTTCCTTTTTTTTTTGGCAATGCTCTTGTTTGGATTCCTTATGGTTGCTGGTTGTATTTAGATGTTGAGGATTGTGGAAATCCGTGGTTAATCAATATTACCAGAAAACATTAATGTTTTATTGTTTCTAGGAGAGAGTAGTCACTTGGAGAGATTGTGTATGTACTTTTTTATACATAAACAAAAGGGATTATATGCGTCTTTTACTAGAAGATTATGGTGACAAGGAGAGCTTATATCCCCGGCGTCGAACTCTATGCCTCCAAATCCGATCGACATGGAGAATTTACAACAGGAGATTCCCTACCTCAGTTTGGCGAGGTGTCAAATATGTGGAACGATCTTGAAACAAGGACCACAGAGTGGATAAATAATCTTTGTCTCGATACTCGTTTTTGTATTTTGTTCCAGCGTCTTGCTAGTTCTAATTTAACTGCCGTTCTCGAGAAAAAAAAAACATGGAGAGAGGATGCTTGTGGAGAGATTGTTCTTAATGGCGTCTTACTTGTCTGAGACATGGTTCTGCAAAGACTTGAGTATCATAGCTATTTACGTAACAACACACTCGTTGCACAACCAATTTTTTTGTATTTGTTATAAAAAGTTTAATTTTTTATTAACTTATGAACTACAGATGATAAATCCAATACTCAATCAATCCATTCCTGAAGAGGCGTTATTCCTGAGATCTATCCAGTATCCGGTTCCCTAATACAATTTAATCATAGCTACAAATCCAACCCATGAAAGAAATAATCACAGTGATCATCAATATGCGGAAAAAATTTGTATATATTAGCCTAAAACTCAACCCTCCCTACGCTCGTAACAAACCTATTCATAAAACCAGACCAAAATCTAGTATATCGTCTGCCTTCAACCACTGATCCGCTAAAATCGTGTATTATAACTTAGATCAAAGTCTTCATAGGCCCATATCCGTTATGATGCGACTTCTGCCATTTCCACGCAACCTGTAAACTCTTTTCTAGATCAGTAAACTGTGCTGACCAGTTGAGTTCACGAAGTATCTTTGACGGGTCACTGAACACCTCAGCATAGTCGCCAGGTCTACGTGGCAAGTACTCTACTTTAATTGATACACCTGTTGCTTTCTTACAGGCTTCCACAAACTCTTTAACTGATCTACCTGTCAAACAGAAAATGGATCATCACGATGAAAAAAGATATGTATGATCAATCAGTGGAGGTGGCAATACGGGAGCGAGTCGGCAAAAAGTCAAAACAGGTTCAAGTTATTTTCAAAGTATCTAAGGGTCGGGTTGGGCCAGCCTGGAAACAATTTTCTTATAAAACAGAACCCAACTTGACCCGTTTATAGGTATATGGGTCAAAATTGGCACCTCTAAATGTATCAGGCTTACTTTCTACATCGAGCTAAGATACATACCTTTGCCAGTACCAACGTTGTAAATTCCAACATGACCAGGTTTTGCATTCTCAAGGGCTTTTACATGAGCATCAACTAGATCAGTAACATCAATGTAGTCCCGTATGCAAGTTCCATAACCTAAATCACACAGATTCTTCTCAGTTAGATTTTCATTTTCTAAATAATATCCATCTCAAATTATTAATAAATTATATAGTTTGTGTCCCCTTGGTTATAGTTCGCCAAAAATATTACCTTTAGCCCATTGTAATCCCACGGCGTGCATCCAAAGCATGCACCTGAAATTCTTCCATGTTCACGTAATTCTGGTCTCGGTGCTTCACTAATCTGTCCTTCCGGATCTGAGCCAATCACGATTGAAGTATCTGGAATTGTTTTTAGGACATGTTCAGACATCAGATAAACAGTCGAATCATTTTGATAAGGAGGTTGTGTGCATCCATACAGAAACACCAACCTAAAATCATGAACCGCAATGTCTGAATTTTTATGGAAGTCCTGAATGATATCATTCTACATCTTTCTATATCTTTTCTGTAAGGAGTTATTGGGTTTCTGGAATACACAACATAAGAATTGGAATTATAAAAAGGTACACAGTCCACATATCGCACCCAACAACGTTATTACTGAACCATCTACTTATAAAGGGTAGATTCGAATTAGATATTGCTTCTATAATAGGGTCAAGCGAGTATAATCAACAGAATTAGCAAATTCACGCGGGGTTGTGGGAGAGGGGGGGGGGGACTAAACAGTGGTTTATATATATAAACCCAACCTAAAAAAGAACCTCATTTGACCCACAAAGTTTTGAGTCTTTGCCTATTTCCCAAACCCGCCCCTTGGTTTGTGTTTGAGTCTTTTGCCTGATTTCCCAACCCGATGTCTCCCTTTGCCCTAATACCCCATGTGCTATGGTACCTGAGGAGTTTCTTCTGTAAATTTGGACATCTTTTCAGGCTCCCATATGTGGCACACGAATAGAGTATATCAGAGTATTAACATTGTGTCTGCATCGCCTCCAATACCACCAGGGTATTTGATGTAATATTGTGATAATACCTGCATGATTATATATAAAGTTCGGAATTGGAACATTTCATAGAAAAAAATTCAACTAATGGTTATCAGAATGATTCGCTAAAGGCACACTTACTTTAGTGGGATCAAGGCGTACTCTCCCCCATACATATGCAACCGCTGCAAAATGCCATCACTGCATCAAATGCTTTTTCAGAAAAGATTTTGTTGTACCTGACATTTTCGTCAATAAAATAAAAAAAATGCAAGCATAATTTTCAATTCCACAGAGACTACCATAGTTTAGAATCATACAGCTTTCCGCGTCTCCTAAATTCAGCATAAATGAATTGAAAGTCTCCCAGCCTCGGGAAACAGGTCTGAAGAACTTACTGCACCTATGTTTCCACGCGAGAGCAAGTCCTGTAAAAAAAAATTAACAACACCAGAAATTACTAAATTGTTATGAAAACCAAGCTAATATTACAAAAGATTTGAGATAGAAATCAACAAAGAAATGTAACACTATAGTACCGGTAAAGTCTTTAAGAAGGAGGCGTATGTAGCATAGAACCTAATATAGCCAGCACTCTCCAGTTATCTAAAACGTGAGTAACTCCAGTTTCATGTCGTGAGAACTTTAAATCAGAAACAAAAGTGATGTCTCAGTAAGACAATCAGCCTGGCAGTTAATCATTGGTTATATGAGACAGTATGAAAATTCCTAATAGAAATGATTTTAATAGCAACAAAACCATATAAATGAATGAAAAAAAGTCCTGTTATTTTCACGGCTGAGAGTTCTGAAAGTTGATGGGGGGGACGTGTGGACAGGTTGGTATTGGGATGAACCTTGAGTGTGTCTGGTAGCATTTTCAGGGGGGGGGGGGGGGGGGGGGTGGGGGGGGGGGGGGGGTCAAATCTTTCGAGCAAAGCCTGTATATATATCATATGGTTGGCTCTGTAATGTTCCACGCCTAAAACCACAAGAACAAAAAATAAACTTAAAATCTTGTACACACTTTATATGTGTACTTAAGACAATTGCAAATTTTTTTTAATAAGAACCGCGGAAAATCATGGAACAACACATAAAAAATCAATGGCATGCATCTTAGAAAACTACAATAAAATGTTCTAGATATAAGCAAAATGAGCAAGAGTTAGTAAAGTTAAAGAATAAATAATAACACTACCGTTTCCTAAAAGATGAACCTGTTGTCTAGGGAGTAGCTCTTGACATGTTAAAGTTTTGCATTTGTGCAACAATCCCTGTAACGGAATCACAATTCTTTGCTCAACCTGCTGCTGATGTGCGTTGCCAAGTCAAAAAGAACACATTGCTTCATATCAAACAAGAATTTGCTTCAAATCAGTCGTCTAATTAATTTATCACGATTAACTCCCTCAACATCAACTGACGATAGCAAACATTACTGACATTGCTAAAAAGCTTATAACTTGAAAAGGTTTACAAAGTGATAATTCCGAGGGTTTATAACCACCAAAATGTAACATACTTTTTTAAATGTAACATACATAGTACTTTATAATTTTGCTGTTTGAGTAAAAGGTGAAAATAAGTGACACTTTGGTGTATTTAACACTAGTTTCGTCACAAGGTTTAAATCCGTGCACCCTTACCGACCCTTTCCCAAGGACATAGCCCATACAATGGGCACATGTTATGGTGACCTTTAGACCATCCTTAATAGAGAGGATGAAGACGCATTGTTGCCAATGTGGCACCCTGAAGACGCGTCCTACCCTTATTACACTCACCCATGGACGACCGAGTCTTCAATCAAAAAGGCATAACTCGGTTGTATGGACAACCAAGTCTCAAAGGTTTGTTGTGTGTAAGTGCGTGTTTACTAAATGGTTTTTGTGAGGGTATATTTGTGTTTAAGTGGGGTATCTATTTGGCGGTGAAGTTGGTTGTGTTATTACACTAAGTTGGTGGTGAAGTAGTTGTAGAGAGAGAAAGCTGACTGAATGCGGTCTTAGGGTCTCCTTATTACACAAGTTGATATTTAAACTAGTTTGAATTGAAACATTAAACAAGGATGAAATTCACAAAGCCCAATCTTTAATCACATTCATTTATACAAACATCAAGACAATAAAGAAGATCAAATTTAGTTTAGTTCCAAGATCTAAGGATTACTCAAAACACAAACATGCAACTATATAATGTAAAACTACACAGATGATAATAAATTAAAGCTAATTATAGCAGAATTAGAGGTAATTATGTAGAGATCGAGATAGACAGACGTACGGATGAAATGACGAAGAAAGAAAACAGATGATGTTGTTTGTCAAAGACTTTGAATTTTGCTTGTGTTTTGGAAATGTGAGGGAAGGCCGGTGGGGGTGACATCTGGCATGTTCCAAGTCAAATGAATAAAAACAAAACCATTTTAAGGAAAGAGAATGTATTGTTCCAACTAGGGATGACAATGGGTCGGGGAATTTCGGGGATCGTACTTACCATCCCCATCCCCGTTTCTCAGCCTCATCCCCATCCCCGTCCCCATCCCCATCGGGGAATCGATTTACATCCCCATCCCCATCCCCAATGGGGATCGGGGATCCCCACGGGGATTCGGGGATTTTTCGCCCTTATAAATTAAGCATAAAATTACACAACTAAACGAAAATATAAAGAATTGACCTACATAATGTCTTAGAACGCATACGTTGTACATAGTTTGATTAATTAAAATGCCATTCAACTTTAAAGCATCGTAAATACTAAAATATTACATATACTATATAAATAAAATGGATCGAATGTGTATATTCGGAAAAAATATTAGTTGAATAATATATAGTTAGTACTTAACATTTTAAAAGTAGTCGATTCACTAAATATGACATATTCATACAAATATACTTCAAGTATAATATTTGTCAATACTTATTAATTTATACGTATACATGTACATGTAGTATTAATATACAAATAATTTATATATATTTGCACATTAAAAAGTTCGGGGTCGGGTACGGGACCGGGGATTTATGTTATCCCCATCCCCGCCCCATCCCCGGTTTTATAAATCGGGGATTCCCCGTCCCCATCCCCGGTCAACTCGGGGATTCCCCAGTCAATTCGGGTTTGGGGATTGGGTCCCCATCGGGTACGGGTTTTATTGCCATCCCTAGTTCCAACACAACCAACTAAAATAATATTACTGGTTAAGTCCAAAAAATAAGCTAGCTATCTACTTTCATAAAATTTCACATATAGGTAACGAACTTTGAAAAATATCATTGTCACCCATGAAACCGGCTATGACTTGTCAAAATAGATAATATCACCGGTTCTCTGCCACATCAGCCTAAATGGCTCATTGTTAGGAATCGAGAAAAGACCCGATCACTTCCAAATATATAGTTCGTAGCTCGTAGTTAAATATGTATTAATTAAGTAAAGGAAGTGGGCCGACCCATGGATAATCCATGGATCCAAACGGCCATCCAACCCTTGTAACTATAAATACCCTCTCCACACATAGAGAGGGTGTTGGTTTTCATTTCTATCATAAGCATTTCCTTGTTTCTCTCTTTAGAAAACCTTCCAACCTTCTTTCTCTCTCTAACTTATTTCGTGTAGCTTAAGGTGTGTGAGATTGATATTCTACAATTGGTATAAGTCGCCATAAGGTGATTACGATGTTGATATTTTCTAAGGCTCCATTATTTCTATGGGCAGAGGCAGTCGCGACAACTTGTTATACCAAAAACCGTTCTCTGATTCGAAAACTTCACAACAAACACCATATGAAATCTTACATGACAGAAAACCCGACTTAACTTATTTTCACATCTTTGGTGCGTTATGCTATCTAACCAACGACGATGAAGATTTGGGTAAGCTGAAACCCAAAGCTGATATTGGAATTTTCGTTGGCTACGCTCCTATAAAGAAGGCTTACCGAATCTATAACAGGCAGACCCGTTTGATCATGGAAACTATTCATGTTGAATTTGATGAGCTGACAGCAATGGCTTTTGAACAATTTGGTTCAGGACCCGGGCTTCAACTAATGACTCCTGAAACAATCAGTTCATGACTCGTGCAAAATCCTCCTTCCTTAACACCTTATGTTTCATCAACAAAGTACGACTGGGATCTTTTGTCCCAACCAATGTTCGATAAGTACTTTAATCCTCCACATCGTGTTGTTTCTCCATTTCCTGTAGCTGCTGCTCCAAGACCTGTTGATCCAGCCAGTACACCTTTGTCAACTTCCATTAAACAAGATGCACCAGCTGTTAGTACTTCATCAACAACATAAGAAACACAGTCTCCAGTCATTTTTGAAGGTGTTGAAGAACAGTTATAACCAACACCGTTTGATGATGATCTCTTTATCGAGATTCTTACTTCAGAACCAAGTTCTCAAGAATCATCATCAATTGTGCAACCAACCAACCCACCTTTTGACTATATCAGCAAATGGACTAATATCCATCCGTTGGAAAATGTGATCGGCAATCCTTCTCGACCAGTCTCAACACGAAAACAGCTACAAACCGATGCCATGTGGTGTTTCTTTGATGCTTTCCCGACTTCAGTCGAACCCAAGAACTTAAAAGAAGCATTATTGGAATCTTCGTGGATCGATGCGATGCAAGAAGAAATTCACGAGTTCGAACGACTGGATGTTTGGGAGCTAGTACCTTGTCCAGATTTAGTCATGATTAGGGGTGAGCATGGTCCAAGGACCGGACCGGACCGGCCAAGACCAGACCGGATAGAGGACCGAGTTGGACCAAAATGCCAGACCGAGGACCGGACCGAAATGGTACGGTCCAGTCCGGGTCGGTTTTCGGTCCGGTCCGGTCCTACACATCATAATCATCGGGTTTTTAGTCGGACCGAGCCGGACCGGACCGGACTGAGACCAAAAGTAACAAAAACCCTGGACCGAGGACCAGAACGAAATACGTTCGGTCTGGTCTGGTATGCTCACCCCTAGTCATGATAATTAAACTGAAGTGGATCTTCAAAGTTAAGCAAGATGAATTTGGAAGGGTACTGAAAAACAAGGCAAGGCTCGTAGCTACGAGATATCGTCAAGAAGAGGGAATTGATTTTGAAGAAGTCTTTCGCACATGTTGCACGCATAGAAGCAATTAGAATCTTTGTTGCAAACGCCGCCAATAAAAACATGACTATCTACCAGATGGATGTCAAAACAACATTCTTAAACGGCGAGCTACGTGAAAAAGTCTATGTGAGTCAACCGGAAGGCTTTGTAGATCAAGACAATCCTACCCACGTGTACAGGCTGAAGAAAGCCCTCTATGGATTAAAACAGTCCCCACGCGCGTGGTATGATATGTTGTCAAGCTTTCTACTTTCTTAAAAGTTCTTTAAAGGTGCTGTCGACCTCACATTATTCACAAGAAAAGAAGGCAAACATATTCTCATGGTACAAATTTACGTTGATGATATTATTTTTGCATATACTGATCCTAGTCTATGTGATATATTTGCTGATATAATGAGTTCTAAATTTAAGATGTCAATGGGCAAAATGTCATTTTTTTCTCGGACTTTAAATTTCTTAAAGTCATAGAGGCATCTTTATAAACCAGACAAAATATGTTTTAGAAATTCTTAAGAAATATGGCATGGATTCTAGTGACCTAGTTGACACTCCCATGGTAGAGAGGACAAAACTAGATGAAGATCTACAAGGGAAAACAATTGATCCTACACATTACCGTGGTATGATCGGCTCCCTCATGTATCTTACATCTAGTCGAACTGATCTT
>BQNB010041927.1:0-44714 GCA_026074375.1 Tanacetum coccineum
CCTCCAAAACTCTCTCTAATCTAATATTCTCTTTGTTTCTCTCTCTACTTTCTCTCTCTAAGATTCCATCTTATTTTCTAGCATCTTGGTATAGATTATAGTTGTGTAATGGATTAAACTAGTGGGATAACATATACCCTTTAAACATTGAGGACAATGTTTAGTTCTAGTATGGGGGGATCTTTCGATTTGATCTTACTTGCATTTTCATTGTCCTCACGTAACCCCGTTTTACCACCAAAAATACCAAAAATATGTGATTTTATGCCAAAATTAATTTTTTTAAGTGTTTTGACACATAGTTTTGTCTTTTTGAGAATAAATTTTGACTTGATCGAGCATGTTGCGCTCTAGCTTCCCCCTTAACTTATATAAATTTAAGCTTTTGCTAGTCTTTTATACAAGAAGCTTTAAAACGCGAATTCTAGCTTAAAAGAGCCAAGAGTTTGCAAGTTTCCATGATAGACTTAAAATATGTAAAGCTTGTTTTTATTAGACTAAGCATTCGCGGATATTTTTATTAAAGATTTTAAATTTGTAAAGAACGAAAAATGATGGAGTATATAAGTTAAGATGCTAAGCTTGGAGTAGTTGGATCTCTTTAGAGTTCACAGAAGTTAATTGTGGCTTTTTGCTCCCATCAACTTAATAAACGTTATATAATTGTTGAATAAATAAAGTTGCTTTGGTTTTTGCGATTCTTAGTTTAAATCCTTTCGTAGAGATTCATTCTGGTGAAATTAAGGTACACATCGAGGTTTTGTCAGTCTTGTGGGGAAATAGACTACCAATTTCTGACGGCTCGCTACCGTTGTCTAGGTAGTTAAAAGACCACAAGACTTGAAATTTGGCTATAATAATAATAATAATAATAATAATAATAATAACTGTGGGCTGATAAAAGTTTACTATCTCTGGTCGGTGCCAATGTGGCAGTCTTCAAAAGAAGGCCCACAGTAAGAATAATAAATCCGAGACTGATAAAAGCTTGCTGCATCTAGTCGGTTCGCTGCCGATGTTGCAGCCTTTAAAAAGGTCAAGGAAATTACCGAGGTCGAAATAAGACTACTGGCTCTTGTTGGTTAGGACGCCCGATGTGTCAGTTGTTTAAAGGACCAAGGTTTAATAATGTTGCAATAATAATAATAATAATAAAGCCAAATTTTGACTCCGGGGTTATCTAAATAAAGCCTCCGTCTCTTGACTCGTAGTTGAGTTGTTTCGGATGAAATAAAAAGGATAACCCCTAAATCATGCGAAATTAGAACCTTAATGTGGACCTTATTCTCACCATATCGTCTCTTTAGGAAAGGATTTCAAACTAATTATGGTCTAAACCGGGTTTACTTTATATGAATAAGAATTTAATTTATTTGTCACCAATGATAAAAAAATCTTTAGAGGATTTAGAAATAAGGGAGCGGAAAGTAGCTATGCATACACAATTAGCATCTAAGAGTAGTGTTAACATCTTCACTTGTATTTAACAATGATTTCGTTTTTAAGCTTGGTTTGGGACGGGTGAAAAATCAAGGACGATGAATTTATCCTTTTAGTGTTTCTTGTTCCGTGATCCTTAAAGTTATGATATATATATAAAAAATGATGATAATAATAAATGTATGCATATATATAAAGAAAATGGTAAAACGGGGGCTTTTCAAAACTAGTAATTTTTTAATCCTCTTAGATGAACACTTAGCTACTTTTCGAGGTAATTAGTCTAAAGGGGTTGAAATTTTTTCTAAGTGTGTATTTATGACATTGCGTGAGGACACGGCAATAGCTTAGTATGTGGGATTTTTGATATGTGTTTATTCACATATAAATTTCCCTTATTAAAACGTGCTCAAATGACCAAAAACACATGAAAAATGCATTGTATATGTGTATTTTGTGAATTATGTCTTGCAGGTAACGGATATCCATTGAAGGACAAAAACAAAGCCAATAACGGACAAAACCGAGCACGGGATTGGAAGAGTATGAGAAATCGAAGCCAAAGGCGTATACATCTTTAAATGGACCAACCCGTACCCATTTAATGGGCCGGGTCAGCCCATTAAGATTTATACTATAAAACTTAAATCTTAAATCTAAATCCATAACTATCCAAAATACCAAATCCAAATCCATCCCAAATTTGTTCTTGTCCCAAGAAAAATTAACAAAAGCCTAAACTCACTAAACTCGAGCCCAAGTCAAAGTTATCAAACACGGGTCAAAAATCACTGTTTATCACCTCCTCCCTCCCAAACTTCACCCTGTCACAAATAACACAGGGTTAAATCCATTTACCCACATGCTCCTTTTGCTTCTAGAAGGCTATCATCTGACACATCTGACAATAATTAAGCCACGCTGGCAATCCTTAAGACTCCTATTGGCTACAAAGACGTGGAGAGGATCCAAGGGCTATGATGATGGATTTGGAATCAAGGAACGGGATTGAAGCATATGGGACGCTCTTCAAGCCTAGAACCTTCTCATCTTCACTATAAATAGAAGGGCTAAATCACACAGTGGGGGGAGCGAGCTTAGTGTAGTCTTAATTTTAGCTTATTTTGTAATTTCAGCTTATTGTCTTTATTTTTAATGTAATTTCCCTTTTAAGCTTGTAAACGTTTGATTATTAATAAAAGTCTTAGTTTCATTTTATTTGTGTTTTTAAATTATGTTTTTACCTTTATGCAACTTAGCTTAAAATGTTTTTAGATACTACATAATAAGCTCAATAAGCTCTCTTATTATATAAGCTATTGCTTATTCAGTTAAGCTCTTCTAAAGCTTAACTGAATAAGCCATTTAACTCAAATTGTCCCAAAAGTCATAATAAGCTATAAGGATGATAGGCCAGAAATGGATGGGCTTATGGTGTTCTTACCAGCTTGTTTACAACAAGCTGGAGCTTTTAGATAAGCTCAAGTGAGCAAATTAGATATGTGTTAAGCTAGGATTAAGGTACACACTCATTTTTACTATTTAAGCTTAATTTCTAGTTTTGCTTATTATTCTGCTTATTTTAGCTTATTCATTGCTTAATTGTGCTTATTCTGTCTTAATTTTGCTTAATGTGTTTAGTTATTAGCTTAGAATAGTTAAATTTTAGTTTTATATTAATATGCCATTATTTTAGTTAATACTGCTTATTAGTATAGCTTATTAATAAGTGCTTAATTTTCTAATGTTTTTGCTTATCTGTCCTCAATAGTCATATTGATTAATCTGTTTTTGCATTTTAGAGCTTAACTAAGTCTGTTTTAGCTTGAAAATAAGAATTCAAGAGTTAAAGGTGTGTTTGGGATAAGAGCTTAAAAAGAGTTAAAAGATTATGTAAACTGTTTTTGGTATTCAAATCAACTTTCACAAGCTCTAACTAAGTCTAAATGTTAGTTTAAATAAGTTTTGAATAAGTTTTGTTAAGTTTTCTAGATTATTTCATCAAATGTTCAAGTCTGCTAGACCTTAAGTGTTTTAAAACTGTTTATTTGTTGGATTTCTAAAAAGTCCACTTAAGGAATGATTTTTGTGCTAAGAAATGGTTTCATTTGCATCACTTTACATCTGTTTTGAGTTGGTAGTTTTAGGAATTGCCTTATAAACATTTTAGCTCAAAGTCAGTTAAGTGTTAGTTAATGGTTTGATGCTTAAAAAGTCTCTAATGTGCAGATTAATTGTGGTCAATTCCTAGTTCAACTTACGTCAATTTTTGTTGAAATCAGCTTATTGTAGCATGAATTTAATCTGTTTAAAGTTTTTAGTGTGTCAAAGTTGTTTTTGAGTCTTACATTTTAGTTGCAAAAAGTCATTTCATATTCAAGAAGCCAAAAACATAGTAGAGCAAACTGTCTTTTTCAATCTACTTTTTTAGCTTATTTCTTAAACTTATTTGCTAGTTTTTAGTTTATTTGAGTCTGATCTTAATCTGTTTTAAGTTTTTAGGTTGTCTAGTTAGCTTATGAGTCTTAATTTTAAGCTTTAAATTGTCATTTCTCCTTTGAAAAGTCCAAAAACTAGTGTAGTCTGTCATTTTCAGTTTGCCTTTTCTAGCTTATTTCTTTGTCAAGCCTGCTTAATTCTTGCTTATTTGAATTATTAGCTTATAAGACTAAATCTGGTTTTAGTTTATAGCTTATTTTCATTGCTTATTAGTTCTAATCTTTAGCTTAAAGTAGTGGTTTTAGTCCTTTAAAAAGCCTTTTTAGTCAAACTGTCTTAATAGCTTTAGGTGCTTTACAACTTATTTTAGTTGCTTAATTTTAGTTTGTAGTGCTTATTAGATTTAGGTTTAGGTCTATTTCAGCTTATTTGCTTTTCTAGTTCTAATGCTGTCAAAAGTCCCAACGTTTAGCTTATTACTTCAAGTATTAAGCTAAAACTGTCACTACTTATTTGATCCTTTCCTAGCTTATTGATTTAGTTTTGTCAAAAAAGGTCCCCTTGTATTAAAAGTGCTTAATTTTTTTCTATAGATTAGCTTTTTCAAAAGAAATAAAAAAAAAAGATTTATAAAAGGACAATCAACAGGAACTCGAAACATGTGACCACCCCTTTAACACACCAACACCTCAACCAACGCGCCTTTGGGACTTTTTCATAATTCATTTGTTTCATTTATTACTTATATACTAGGATTAGTTTTGAGCTTATTTGGCTTATCTATTTTTCACAGCTTATTGGAATAAGCTGTGAATCCTATTTTTCTTCCTAAACCTTTATTTTTAGTTAAAGAACTTTTTTGATTTTTTTTCATAATTTTTAGTTTTCATTTAATACTTTTAATTGAGTTTTTATTTTAAAAAGTTTTAAAATTAGTTTTAAAAATAATAAAAATACAAAAAATATATTTGCTGTTTCTAAAAATTAATTTTATCATTTTAGTTTAAGAAATTTCCATTTTAAGTTTTTAGAGTTTATTTTGATACTTTTTCCGTTAGTCGTTAATTAATCGTTAAGTGTTTAAATGTCATTAGATTTTTAAATTGCTTTAATTTTCTAGTTTAGCGTGCCTTTATATGATTTCCCTTTGCGTTATTAGATTTAGAAACCAAACCAAAACTTAAATGACAATCAAGCTCGATTTTCAACATGAACGTAGATTTCCATTCACCTCTCACCGAGGAGAACGATACCCGTGTTGATTACTTATTATTCTTTCCTAAGAATAATTTGTATGATAGTTTGCTTATGTATATATATTATATATATACATACATATATATATATATATATATATATATATATATATATATATATAAAAATATATATATATATATATATATATATAAAAATATATATATATATATATATATATATATATATATATATATATATATATATATATATATATATATATATTATTGAGGGTTATTTGTTTGATACGTATAATAACGGAATATCAAAGATCTTGAGACCATATCCAACCCTCTTCGGTTTAGATGCCAAATAATTTGTAGTTTCATTTTCATCTTGTTCAACTTCATCCTCGCTACCCATATTGCCCGGATAATCAACCTTTTCTACAGGTTTCCCATCATCATCCACAAGCACAAGATTACCCTCCAAAATTTGTTTTTCAAAAATATTAATTGTTAGCCTCAAAATAATGAGTCGAACAATGGAAGTTCGTTCATAACTATATTAGGTCTCAGTCATTAAATAATTATACGTTGTAATAGGCTACACGGGTAAACGGGCTCTTAAATGTAATCTAACCGGTCACGTGTATCGGGCGAAAGCCCAAGTAATCCCGAGCCCGGCCCGTAGAAATACCAAGGCATGAAAGCCTCTTGGTATTAGGTATAAATACCCCTCTCCAAGTATGGAGAGGGGGTTGGTTGCCATTTTTTCTCATTTGAGTGTATGTGTAAACCTTCCACCTCTTTATTTTCTCTCTACAATTCTTCCAATTCCTCTCATCTTATTTTTTCTTGTTTCAATAATGAAGTGAAAGTGATTTTGGGTTCCGACATTAATCCTTTCAACTAGAGGGGTAGAACGTTGCCGCTCCTCTTGCATACTAGAAGTAGTAGCCTTAATACTTGCTACTTCCTCAATAATTGGACTTGCAGCATTTAAAGCTTCAAAAGAGTTACTAAGAGAAAAAAGATCCACTACCTTTATTGTAACCTGATGTTGAATCCTTATTCGTACCAACAAAAGGAGTCGTCTTTAGAGATTTACTCGTCCCTTAAGTCGATTGCTTAGGTTGATAACGAGTTTTTGGCTTCACCAAAACTGGTTTGAAGTTTTTGTTGCCTCCATTATTATCACCCGATTTCTTTCTTTTCACTTTAATAAAACCTTCATCATCAGCCCCAAATGTTTGACCCTTGCCTTTATCCGTCTTATTCACCATTCATTTAGGAGATTTTGGGCAGTTATCAAGTGAGTGATGAATTTCAAGCACGTACTACAACGAGGAGGTTCCCACTCGTATTCAGTACGAATGGTTTCTTTTGTATATCCAGTTCCTTCAAGGTTCGGAACATCATTACCAGATTATCGCTAAATTCATTACAAGCATTAATTTCAATCAAAAATCTTACTTAGTTGTTCCTCCCTCATGATTCTAAACACATGGAATTCGTATATGAGTCTAACATCATAGGAGTACTTATTTTCATGGCTATCAAGTTTAATCCATCCAATGTGCATGCAAACAATGGGACATCATGAAATTTAGCCCAAACAGGAATACGTGTCAATTCTTCTTTAAGAAGGCTCGCGAAGGGTGACAATTTGTTAAGAAAAATAAGGATTCCTCGAATCATCTATGGACCATCTCAAAGCACCGAATTAATGCCCTCAGTTGATGAGAAGTTAAAAAAGAAAAAAACCTTTCACCATAGATACTTTCTTCAGTCCTTGCTTTTCCCAATTGTTACGACAAACCATTCCACAACAGGAAAAGAAAGCCTTTTACCGATAAAGTAACCGTATAGCGAATTCTTCATTCTATCATTAACCTTATGAACCGAAGCCAAAGGTAACCAAATATCATAATTGGCATCATTAGGTGCATTAACTTCAAGTTTCCAGAGATTAGCCTTCGTCAAAGACGTTGAGCTGAGTTTAGTAGTGTATGATGAAGGTAACCTATTCATAATAGGTTCATGACCAACCTATTCACCTCCATTCTTATTAGGGTATGTAAATTCCGGATTAATTACGTTAACAAACGGGATTGGCCCCGTATTAACAGTAGGAATACCAGTTTGAACATTACTCGAACCAGAAGGGTTTGGACTAACAATAGATACATCATCAGAATTAGTGACGTTAATAGTAGTAGTACCTTCGGTCCAACCAATAGTTGAGTTAGAGCTACTCGGGACATCACCACTCGTTATAGAAGCCTGCCCCACCGTCCCCTCCTTCAATCCGTCATTAAAACCATGATCAGACACCTCCTGATCAACTATGTTCGTGGCCTTATTACCCCGATCCATAACCTTAACAGCGTTAACCGAATCATGTTGTTATTCCTTTACTCCTCTCTCTCTCCTTCACTCCCCTTCTGGCTAATAAATCCTCGCTCCATACCCAGCACATAAGATCCCTATGCTACCAGTAACTAATCACCACAAATTGAGTACACGAAGCACAAACCTAGCTTCAATCGGTAATAAGCCTTAAAAAAGGTTTTAGTTAAAGGCCAAGTAATGATCAGTGAAATCTTCAAAGCCTTAAAAAACGATTATAGAGCCCTGATAGAATTAGTGCACAGAGGACAATAGATCATATATAAAAATTGATCGAACAAATTTAATAAGGAGAATGAATTGAGAGGTCAAGTATATAGGTTAACCAACATCAACTAATATCCAATTAAAAAAGAATAACGTGCCCAATGAACTAAGCAACAATAAGTCAAAGACAAATTGACGAAAAAGAACAATTTAAGGCCCGTTTGGTTTGTTAATTGGATTCACAATCAGTATGGGATTGAAAAAAGCATGGTATGGAATCAAGTATATCATTTTCATTTTTTATGTTTGGTTGTAATGTTTAAAGTATAACTATCGTTTTATGCGTGGGCTCCATCCAACCAATAAAGTGTTACTGTGCGAAGAAGAAATGCCAAATCCCTAATAGGCTTATAAATAAAAAATGAGATAAAATACAATAAAGAGGTAAAAGACAAAGCATGTAATAAAATTTCTGATAAAAAATAATGGGCCCTACAGGAATGGTAAGTGAAAGCTATCAATTTTAATAAGGTATGGATCTATGGGTCTCAGATTCATATTTGAAACCATTAACAGGAGTAAACCAAACAATTTGGTGTTATGTATTGATAAATGATACCGTAGATTCCTAAAGTGCATCTAACAAACGGCTCCTTATAGTTGAATTCTGGAAATCATCAAATCGCCTGAGAAGTTTTAGGGATAAGTGGCTGTAGATGTTTATTCTAACAAAAATTTACACATTAATTTTATATAGTTTATTAACTTGAATAAAGATATAATTTCACAGACGAGCATTACGACTCTAATGCATGCACAGGCTTTGTTTTTTGATAAACAAATTAAACTTTTGCTCATGTCTGAAACTCAACTTTTTTTTATCTGTTATTGTAATTAAAAAACGGGTTTGAGCCAAAAATATGCACCTTTTTGCTTTCTATTCATTATGAAGATTATACAAAAGGCGTAAATATTGGTTTCTCACTAAAAATATTTTGTGGGTTGTTAGTAAAAAATAGAAAATGACAAAGTAATACTAAACTATTGTTTTCCTGATAATTTATCAAATTTTACATAATCATATTTGTTATGAAAATTGTCTCAAACCATTACGATATACATAATGTTAAATGTTTAAACAATACTCCCTCCGTCCCATAATTATTGTCCACTATTTACTTTTTCGGTCTTTATCTTGCAACTTTGACCGTACGTATTATTATTTTTGTTATATAAAACTTGATGCAAAATATATGAATGGATTAAGTTTTAAATGTATTTTCATTAATATACTTTTCATCAAATATTATATAACACAAACAAACATATTTAAGGTCAAAGTTGAAAAATAAAGACTTAAAAAGTCAATACTGGACTATAATTATGGGACGGAGGTAGCAGTAACTTATTGTCTTATATTTTTTTTAACTAACTAACTAAGAAGATGGTAATCGTTTACTGCATAAGTTATAGATATCTTTTTTATTTTTTCACATACTTGTAAACAACAATTAATAATTATATGATATCCTAAAATAGAAATTATGAAAGAAAGCGAGAAATAAAATATATATGAAGCCAAAATTTATAAGCTCGTATTTGATCAACACCCGAATATCATGTTGGCTTTTCAATATGAATTCATACTCGTATACAAACAATCCACACCAAACTTTATAGTAAAATCTGATTACGCCTGCAAAGCTCCTCACCACACACTAATCAAACACTTTTGCAATTACTTTGAAAGACAATATAAATAGCAAATAATTTCTTATAACTTAAAAGAGACTCAAATATTATTTTCTTCATTCATAACTAAGTACGATCCTCTTTTCTTTCAATCATAAATCAATTCACACACCACGAATTTATTCTACGTTTAGAAAGGAACCAAAAAACATTGTGAGACCTTCTTCTTTTCAATGATAATTCATTTGCACACGATAAATTCATTCGAATGCTTCTCAAAGAGCATTCGAGGCAACTACTTAAATTGGTAAAAGCAATCATTAGATATCAATCTCCTTTTATCCTTAGTGTTTGAATTCGTTATAACCCCTGAAATTGGGATCAATCATTCATTGATTAAGCCCATATCGAGCGTGTTAGGCGATCTTCTCATCTTTGGGGAATTTAGGTTAGATCCAGATTTGTTTTTTCCCTTCAATCTAATCTCTTTTTAAATCAACCCCAAATTGACTCCCATTTCACGTGTTTCCTTTTCCCTCCACGCCTCCATTAAACAAGATCTCTCTTCAACCAAAGAACTCATCTCATCTGTTTTATCATTGGTATCGATGATTGGCAAAGTAGTTTTCGAGGAAGAAACCATGTTATAGATCTGTATGAAGACGACGTGGGCTAAGATCTCGATTCGAATTTAAGTTGTCTAATCTTCCAGAGACATATTTTTGGTCCAATGGATCTGTTTCATGCTTGTAATAATATGGACAAGTTGTTGATTCTTTCTTTCACTAAAGAGATCAAGGAAGGTAAAAGATTTGATTTGTTCAAATTTATCAATGTTTATAATTTGTAAAGATTGGTGGGTACTTTATGCACGTATGGGTTGGTTCGTTATAGTTACAGAGCAAATAAGGCACGATTTGGCAGGCCGCCTTGAATTCAGGAACATTCGTAATTCTAAGAT
Organism: Tanacetum coccineum; assembly: GCA_026074375.1. Lineage (NCBI taxonomy): Eukaryota > Viridiplantae > Streptophyta > Magnoliopsida > Asterales > Asteraceae > Tanacetum > Tanacetum coccineum. Next base: position 10,345 of record BQNB010041927.1, read on the forward strand.
GTTGTGATGATAGATACATTAGGTGGGTTCAAGGATCCTAATGTTAAGACCCCGAATGGGAATAAATGAAACCAGGAATACTTCGAGTTAGCTTCTGTGTTTGAAATCGAAACCACTAATAAATTGTCATCTTCTAGATATAATCTATGATTCCTTCACCAGCGTAATGCTCCTGATGATGATTGCTATTACACCAATGATCTCTCTTGTGTTGCTATTGGGAAAATGTTGATAAGAGTATTTTAAGTTTGCCCTATCTAACCTTTCTGTCATCCATAACGAGATGAGGGCTTTTGAGATGAGCATAAAGGGATCTTCTTTATCTTGGGTGTGGAACGAGGGGGGGTAGGGTTTATTACTCCTGATCCTTAATCCAAATACTGAGCCCTTCCAAGAGAAAAAAAAGAGATTACAATCCATTTCTGGTGTTCTTGAATTGGATATCCATTTAACATGGGTAATTGGCTGAAAATTCTTTATGTGAGCGATATCAGACTTGGTTTGGATTTGCAATAGAAGGACACCCGTATATGTGTGCTTGTGAACAACAAAAGCAGCTCTCTAAAATTGGTGTGTCTCCTTGGGTGGTACTAGTTTGACGCCTGTTGAATTAGTAGAGGATGAGTTGTCGATTAGCCGTACAGAAAAGTCTGTGTGACTGACCAAGGTTAGGGTACATACTTTAACAATTGATCTTAGTACCAAAAATCATTTCTGGGTTATGAAAGGGGAAAAGGTTTTAAGTGAGATTTCGAATTGAGAGAACTAGAACCAAGTGGTCTCCTTGAACAAGACGATTTATATATATTTATATGAGAGAAACTAAGCTTCTGATGGCGATGAATTTGTAGCTTAGAGCGAAGATAAAAAAAATTCAATTACTTTAGGGATGGCGAATTGATCATGTTTCAGACGTCATAGAGCTTTCATTGAAATGAGAATATCGATGAAAACGATATTAATTAACAGGATACCGTTCCTCAAGGATAAGATAGTCGAGTGCAGTAACGCCTTTTTGGTATTTTATTAGCAACCATTTCTTAAATAAAGCAAGATTATAGTAAGTGAGTCTGGTCAGGAATAGCGATCCCTCACACCCACCTGGTTTCACGGTCTAAGAGGTAAGATTTGTTTGGGTTAGTGGTAATCGAGCCTGTGCAATTTTCTTTGAAATCCAGTCCTAATTATAGGGTGAACTCAAAATGTTTGAGTGGCAGATAACCGATCGTTTTTTACTGCCTTAAACTGGAGGATCAATTATTGGATTTTGATTGAAAACTTGGTGTGACATTTGAGAGCAACTAGTTTAGATACAACATGCCGGGTATGCAAGAAAAACTAGAGATATTTAGCCTCTCATGCAGGAGATTCCAGGTCTTTAAATGAAGTGTGTAGTGTCTTTAAACATTCCAAGGGTCTATGCCCGTCAGCCAAGAAAAGATTACAGTGAAGTTCGGGGTATTTCTCAACACTAAGAATAGAGCTTAACTGTTGTTTGCTATTGCAAGAAAACAAAGTTTGGAGAAGGAGTCATGTGAATCATTTATTCATCACTCGATTTAGGGGTAATTCCTATTTATTCGACTTTTCTTACTTCTGCAGTTCTTCTGTTTGTGTCTTTTATCGAGTTACGGTAAGACTTCTATCGTGTGTTGTGGATGCCTAATTGAGCCTTAGTTGTTATAGATAATGCCGACCATTATTCTGATTATTTATTGATAGCGGTGTTCGTGGAGTACTTTTGGCTTTCTACTTGCTGACTTAAGGGTTATGTTTGTTACAAATTTAATGCATCCACAATTATATTACTCTGAGAAGAAATATCTTTTTGTAGGAATGATAAACACCCATATATTGTATACCAAAGTGAGGCGAATGCAGTTATTTTAGGGCTATCTCAATGAAAGGTTATATAGATCAAAACAAGAAAGTTTGGGAGGTCGATTTTTAATGAAACAGGCCGCCCATGTTTCTTTTAAAGTCACTTCATCTCTCTACTGCTTGTGGCTGTTTTGACTATACCCTCTGAAGGTATGATTTACCGTATTACTTCTGGGCTATCAATCGTGTGCCAAGAAAATGAGTAAGAATTTTGGTATGTTTTTTTTTAATTTTCTGAAGAGTTTACCTGTTTGACATTCCTTCTCTGTCAGTCTATATTTGTTGCTCTGTGACAGGGCATCTTTCCTGATCACAGAGAAGACCCATGCGATTATGGCGCGAAAGGTTGTTACTGATTATGGGCCATCCGCCTTCTATCCGTGTTCCTATCAATCTTGGTTTTTCACAATGAAAGGTTATGATTCAACACATAATATGGATTCAATGAGCTGCATTCAATTTGTCTAATGATTCTTTCAATAAGATTAGCTCTTATAAAAGAAAAAGCTTGCAGCTCTTAAAGTCTTCAATAAATGAGTTGGTGTAAAGAATGAAATATATACAGAACGCTCTATTTGAAATGATACTTGGCTTTTCTATCAAAAGGCTCGTTGGTTAGTTCTGACATCTTGCAAGTTTTATTGCTGAATAGATGGGGCCTTGCAACGCGGGAGTTAGACACTGAAAGGATTTCCTCTCGTTAAGGAGCTTCATCGATATTTTAAGAACAAAAGGTCAACTCTTTAACTTATGCTCATAAACAAAGGTAGATGGGGTCCATATGAAGGCTTATGAAGAATTCCAAATATATTTATGGGATATATTAAATATAAGAAAAGGAGTACGCAACTTGCTATACGTGGTAGTTCTCATAGATGGGATTGGAGATTGAGCGAACCTTGCAGTGAATTGTTAAAACAGAGACTAATTTATCTACCTGCCTCTTATGAGGCCAATCGATTTGAGAGTCCGTTCTGGGTCCCTTCTGTCAATGTGATATTGATTGTCAATTTGAGTTTACAAAAAGCTTTCTTCTGAGCAGTGGAGGACTTAGAGTGTGATGATACGTTGATGAAGATCTAAGACAAGCGGGTATTTTGGATCGTGTCGAACCAATAAATGTCGCTCATGTCCTGACTGGTTTTCTCATTATGAATTTCTTGAATTCGTACTTTTTGTGCGATTATTTCTATAATCATGATTTTTGTAATAGGCGATCCGAGATTTTTTTCAGTCTCAAGTATACGTTCCTCCTGGATTGTAATTACATCCCTTCATTGCTCTAATCCCAAAGAAACATGATGGCGAAGTTTGTTAAAGAATACAGGCCAAATATGTCTCCATTGGGTTGTTTTACAAGATCGTTTTCTAAGACTTTATTGGAGTCTAATCGTTCTAAGATGTGTAATATCTGAAGCATATAATAGGTGATGATACAATCTGCTTTTGTATTCCAGACCAGTCGAAATTCTTGAGCTGTCCTTTCATCATTAGATGAGTAGCTTTATTTTTCTTGGGTGCAAAGCTCATAACAAAATCGATAAGCCATGGGGGGTGGATTATAAAGTGGGATTTTGAAAAGGACCTTATTTTGCTTCTAGTGAGATGGGACTTTTGTCTAAGATATTATTTTAATGCAACTTTGGAGTGGTTTGCATTAAATGGAGGAGGATGGATTCAAGTGATGTCTTTCGTCGGCTATGGGATCTATTCTTGTTAATGGGAGAGTGTGTATCGCGGACCGCAGAATTTTTAAGTTCCACAAGGGTTTTTTAATCGGGAACCCTTAACTCCTAATTTTGTGTTCATCTTAGTTATGGAATAGTTTTGGCATCTTTCCTTTGCATATTATCATTAAATGCTGATCTTTTTTAAGTTGTATTCCGGAGTTGATGATTCGTTGACGCTATCTCCAGACTTTTTCTATGCTGAAGACTCAGTTCTTCATTGGCAAAATTGGTATATGAGCAAGCTCCCTTACCATAGTTCGTCGAGGATGCTCAAATACTTCTTTTTGCTCGTGGACTTCAAATCAATATTCCTTAAGAAAACTTCATGGTCAATTTGAGTCTCGAATGAGGAGGTTTCTTGCGGCAAGCTATACCATTAATGGGTTGTTCTATTTTTCCCACTCTCGTTCTCTATCTTTGGTGAGTCAAGGGTTGGTATATCTCCTTCTAGTATAAAGGCTTTGGTATGAGATAATATGGATAAGGTTTCTAACAGATTATCAAAAGAGAGGAAAAGTTTAATGGATGGTTTTCCATTGTGGCGTAGGCGTCTTACGTTCAATTCAAGTCGTCCTTACGTCCTTGACCTCTTTATCATATGTACCTGTATAAAGCTCCTTTGGGTGTTCTTCGTAGACTTGTAATTCCCTGACGCTATAAAATTATTTTAATGTGGATGCCGATTAATAAATGAGAAAGAGATTCACTATATTAGGTTGGAACATAAATTTTTGGTCATTTCTAAACAAAAAGGATGGGCTAGGAGTGTGTGCCACTTTCGTTTCGCTTTAAATTATATCCTTATATTATTTACGTGGGTTTGGGAGATTTCTTTCTCGCGAGGATTGCATCCCTTTAGTGTAGCATCTGGCATGCATTACAGTATTTATATGAGCAATCGTTCTCCTGTTGTGTTATTAACGACAGGTTATTCGGTTATTCCCAGTTCTTAATCCTCCCTTGGTCAATGTAGGTCTTTGAAAGAAGCATAGCGTTGCTATTGTTCCGCAATAAGTGTTATCACCTGTTTTTTTTTGTTGCTGCTTTTGAAAAAGAGTGTAAAAGTTTGGAAGACGTTATGCGAACTAGCGACTTTCGTTTGGTGAAGTACATTGTTGGATAAAGGAATTGTCCCCGCTTAGCAGATATCTTTTTCGCCTCGTTTATGGGTATGTCAGTTTGGGATGCTCAAAAAAGTGGGTATATACTGATTTGCAGATAGAACTTCATTGGTATGGAGCTTGTCGTGTTTTTTGGTTGGGATCTCTGCATCTTTTACGAATTAGAACCTCTCCGTGTGATTGGTGGTAAGAAGACGCAGGTCTTCACCATCTAGTTAGAACTGTTGGTCTATATCTTTATCTCCTTCCAATGATCTAATGGCATTGGCTTCTTGGTCTTCTGGTTGAGTTTTTTTATGTATGTATCACGAGTGGACGGCTAGAAAGCGCTATAAATTGATGTAAAATTCTTGTTTACCTTTTTGTAGTTTGGTGACGATTACTAGATGGTAGTAAAGGTGGTTCCATTAAAGGTAACAATATTTTAGCGTGGAAAGTTTGTTTGGATAAGCTCCTTTCCTCCCCACGAGACTTCACCTTTCACTTCGTGGGATTTGATAATCCTTTATTATAAGCCCAGAATTGTCTGTTGAGCTGAGAAAATCATAGCTCGCATCTTTTCTTGACTCATGTAATTTAGCTCGGGACATCTTATGGCGTAAAAATTATGCCTGCGATGGTGGGAAATTGATATTCCCAGAATTTTCTTGTTTTACAATAATGGAGTGTAGCTTTGGATTCAAAACTAAGCCTCACTTTTCTTTATACACGGGTGGGTTTTCAAAAGCACAAAAGGTAAATGCTAGAAGGTGAGTCTTTTAGTGTTATTGTGTAGTCGGATGATTTGGGAAAATTCCTGGCATGACCAAGTGCTTTTTGGATCTTCTCATCCGCATATGAGCTCTTCTTTTTTCTGATGTATATATGAGTTTCGAGTACTCTTTTACGTTGTTGTTCCAATAGATGTGAAAAATGCTATATTGATTGTATTTGCCCGTGGATTAGAAATGTATCCTAAATCCAGTATCCTTGTCTAAATTTTTCTGAGCTCGTTGCTAGTGGTTTGATTTGTATTGGTCAATTTGCCCGTTTCAATAAAAAGGGAAAAAACATAAACTAACTTTTAAGATTGAAACATTCAAATATATTTTGATATCCTATGCTTTTTTTAATTCGTGACCACTTAGAGCTCTTGTTACCTCTCAATCAATTCGCACATGCCAAATACATCAATAGAACACACACATAAATTACTTATCTATAACGATCACATCAAATATGCAAAGAAACAAAGAAAACAATAGTTATCCTAATTTTTGGTTCCACGTATCTCAGCATGCATGAGCTCGTGTGATTTCCATGGTACATGTGTGTGTATAACTAAATCAAGAAAATAAGAAAACCAAGTTAATTACAAAGATATAAAACATGTGTGAAACATCTCCAAAATATTTCTCATTCATACACTTCCACAAACATGTACATACTAAATGTTGCAAAAAAAATTTGTAGACTACCACAAACATTCCTCCGTCAACGAATTTCGTACTACCATAGCATCGATGGCTTCTTTGTAGACGTTTTATATAGGCACAAATAGATGAATGTACAAGCATCTTATTAATGCTTCAGTAAGTTGAAAGGGTCTTATTAATGCTTCGTAACAGTATGAAATGAAGTTGAAAGAAGTGTGCAAATTAATTGCTTCAGTAACAATATGAAATGAAGTTGAAAGGATTGTGCAAGTCATTAATATATTTGAGTCATTATTAATACTCCACATTAAATAATAGGGATAATTTCATCTATATCCTTGGTAAACTTAACAATTACATCAATATCCTTGCAAATTTGATAATTACGTCAATATCCTTTTAAAACTTAATAATTCTCAAATATATCCAAAAATTATATAAGTTAGAGAAAAAATGATTTAAATAATTATAATCACTAATTAACTTGTAGTATTACCATTTTACCCTTTCATAACTATATATTCACTGTCATTCAATCTTTACCATTTTTTAATTTCTTCACCTGCTTCTCTCGACTGATTGAAAATTATCATCAAATTCGAAATTATGGAGTGCATCAAGAAATGAATAATATATCATTGTTGAATCAGTCACGCAAATTAAATTCAATATTCATCTATTTCTATATAGATTAGATTAATAGTAAAAACTATATATTCTATCAACACATGTATTTTAAGAATCCTAATATCTGTTACTAAGCAAAAGAGAAAAAGTTCATATGTAACAAATTGTTTAAGTGCATTAAAAATAGGTTTAATATAGGCTGTTGTGATTAAAATGTTTTTTTTGAGTGATTATTGTTTATTGATTGTTTAATTGTAAGTACATGTATCCATCCTTTTGATTTTCAGTAAGGTATATTCATTATCCTTTTGATTATTGTTTATTGATGGTTTAATTGAGAATCTGGGTTTTAGAAAGTTATTGTTTTAACTATAAGAGAAAGGGTAAAAGTGTCACATAGCTTTTGAATTTAGAAGTAAATAAATTTTAGAAAATTAAAATTAATTAAATCTAATTTAATAATCTTTTTGGATATTTTTGTGACTTATTAGGTTTTGAAAGGATATTAATGTAATTATTAAATTAGCAAGGATATTGATGTAATTATCAAGTTTACTAAGGATATAGACGTAATTCTCCCTAAATAATATGACCCAATCTTTTAGTATATATGATGAACTAGTTTCATAGCCCGCCCGGATGGGCGGGCCAACCTCATGATAAAACATGCAGAAGAATGAAAAAAATGTAAACATATCGTGTAATATATATATTTAAAGTTTTAAACAATAATGAAGCGTTTATTGGACACAAATCTAGTTGGACGTAAGTAAATAATGAATAACGACAAAATCTTAAAAACACAAATATTGGAAACAAAAAGAAACCGTCCAAGTATCAGATGTAAAAAGAACAATGAAAAGTATGAGAATAAATAAGTTACATGGTACTTATTCATACGAAATAAAACTTCTTTGAACACAAAGTTTTTGTGTAGTTTTGTGTATTCGGCGTCTTTGTCATAACAAAAAACCTTCAAACCTTTTTTCGTCTTGACTCTAGAAACAACCACATAAAGTTGTCCGTGTGAGAATACCATCCTTTGTAGAAACGGCCACATAAAGATCGACTACCAACCCACGGAAAGATCACCAATGAAGGTGTGTTATGTTTCTCCACTACAACAAACACAAATATCAAATTGTTATCTATTACGCTTAAATGATGTTTCTAAACACCTAATGTAAAGGCTCCTCGTATAGAAGAAATACCTGTCTATTTAATTGTGTGTGTGCACAAATTTAAAATTTAGCCATGATATGTGAGAAATCACATATCCTTTCTATATCAAAAATGGACCTAAAATGTTGAAATTATGCAAAATTGTGCTTGTATTTGTGTGTTTTGTTGTTTGGTGATGTGTAGGTACGGATATTACAAAAATCACAAGAAAACGGTCAAAACCGGACAAACACGGACACGGGAACGGATCAAGTACAAGAGAGATGGAAAGGCTTCAGAAATGGTCAACAAAGTCAATCCTGGTCAACCACAAGAAGACAAAACCCTTGAAAATACCCAAAATGCCCTTATTGTTAACTCAATTTCACCTAAAAACCCTAACACCGTTAGTCCTCTTTTATTAAGAAACTAACGGTCGTTAAGTACATTTAACCTTTAACCAAAACCTGTTTACCCAAGCCCAATCCAAAACTCTTGGCCCAATCCTTATAAAACGAAGCCCAAGTCAAATTATTATTAAGCCGGGTCAAGCAAAGTCAAACGAAAACAAGAAAAGGAAAAAGGCGCGTAAAACGTGTGTTACTATTCATCTTCACCTTCAATGTTTACCCTGCTCAGTTAAACAAGTAAATCCACCCTTTCACTCGATTGACAAGTCAAAGATTCCAAGAACAATGCTCCATGTCAGCAAGACATAACATCATCAAAAGCCTTTGATTGGCTATCGTTTACAAGGAATGACACGTGGGCTGGCAAACTAACACACCAAATGATGGGAAATTTACACTAAATCCTTTGAAAAAAGAAACACACTCCTCCCAACTTATGGGATTGCCACGCTGGCAATCCGTGTGAGGGAAATTAATCCAACGGTTGAAAGATAGGATCCAATGATTGCAAGAAATTAAAGGGCCAAGATCAAGGATAAGGGGAGCGTGCTTTAGGACCTAGAAGCTTCACTCAGCCCTTATAAATAGAGCTCATCTCCTCACACATCTTATCTTCTTTTTCCAGCTTTTAGTAGTAGCTTAATATAGTTTTTATAGCTTATGTAATCTTCATTTAAATATAATTTTAATTCTGTTTTCAGTCTTTTTAATCTCTATTTCAAGTATTGCAATTAGCTTTTAAATCAATGAAATCTTAGTTTTAATTACAAGTTTTGTTTTTACTCATTATGCTCTAATATTCCAAAAAGCTCTTATAAACTTTCTTCATAAGCTCGTACTACTCTTAAGCTACTAAAAGCTCATCATGAACTTGAAAACTCAATGGAATTGGGTGGCTGCTAAGAGTTTTCAAGTTGGTAATAGTGCTTGAGGGTCAAGCCTTGGGATTAGACTAGGTATTGGAATTAAGCTTAAGCTATAAGCTTAAGCTAGTTGTTTAAGCTCTATTAAGAGCAATTACCTCTGTTTAGCTGAGGTGTGAAGTACACTTCTCTTTAAATTTTTAGTTTTACCTTATTTTTCGTATTTTAGCTTATTTCTGCATATTAGCTTAAAAGTTGCTTATTATTTGCTTATTTATATTTAATCCTGCTTAGCTTTGTTTTTTTATAATTGATAGATGCTTATTATGTTTGATTATTAGTTTTAATTCTTAGTTTCTTATAATTTGTCATAAAAAAAGTAAAAAAAAAACAAAAATATTAGCTTAAGTGTAGTAGCTTATTGTTCTGGCTTATTGTCTGCTTAGATTTGCTCAATAGGTTTGTTAAAAGCTTGTGATCATCTGGTATCTCTATTTTGAGTCTTAATTTTAAGTTTCATAAGTTTATAATGGATTTTGGAAAAGTTAAGGGGTGTTTGGCATTAGACAGCACTAACTTAGTTAGTGCTGTCAAAGGTTAAGTAGTCCTTTCCATTAATCTTAAAATTCATTTGTAGGTTTATGAGAGTTGGATTTAAGGTTTTGATAGAGTGTTATTAGCTTAAGTTGTGATTTAGCATTAGTAGATAGAATCTGTTAGGTTTAAGTTCAGTTTCATTATCATTTTAGCACAAGTCTGTTCTAGTGGTCTTGATTGCTCACTTTGCTTTTGTTTTGATGTTTTAAGAGTGTAGAAACTAGATCATAGGCCTGCATTTGGTTAATTAGAGTTTTAGTGTTATTGTGTGCAAACTGCATCAGCGATTATAAAAGATTTATAGCCTTTTTCAACCTTAATTTTCAAATGGAAATTATAGGAGTTAGGTTTTAATTTTTAGTTTACAAATAGCTTATAGGTCTCTTACAATCTGTTTGTACTTATTTTTTAAAATCTAGCTTATTAGACTACATGTTTTTAAGCTCAAAAATTACAATTTATCTTTTTAAATACAAAAATGTACTCAGTTCCCACTGAGTATGAAACCAGTTATCATCTAGTTTTTTCATTAACCATTTGGTTTTCGAAATAGTTTTTAGAAGCTTTTTTAGTAGATTTTAGGTTGTAGTTTAAGCTAGTATAAGCCATTTTGTCATAAGGTTCCATCTGCTCATTAAAAATTAAGCTCAAAGTTGCTCTTTAAGGCTGTTTGGATGTAGATTTAGACTTAAGTGCTTATTTGATTTCTCAGCTTTTTGCTTCTATCTTTTGCTTATTTCTAGCTTAAATTTGCTCATTAAGCTAGGAGTTAGTAGCTAGTAGCTTATTTGATTCAGTTTTCGGCTTAATCTAGTTTTCAGTTCATAAATTTTAGTTTAAAAGGCCAAAAAGAAGTTTTAAGTGTTTGTCTGTTTTAAAAAGCCTTTTTCCAGCTTATTTTCTAGTTTTCAAAAAAGTTGTTTTTACAAAAGTTGTTAGTTTTCATCAGTTTTATAACTTTGCTTTTTAAAGTTTTCTAATATATATATATATAAACAAGAGGCCATGGATTCGAACCTATGACCTTTTGTTCCACACACACACGTCCCACAATCACACACACTCACAAGCTGCGCCCTTGGGTCTTTTGCAAACAACCCTCTTTTTAATTTTCTCTTATTCACATTTTCTTTTTCCTTTTATAAAATCAAGCCGTAGCTTATAATTGGCTTATTAGGGCTTTTCATTCCAGCTTATTTTTAGTTTCTATTTTTATAAAATAAGTTTTGTTGTTTCACACTTTTAGTAATTTTCTAGGAATTTTCAGGATTAATCTAGTATTTTTAATCATTTATTTTCTTTAAAAACTTTAAAAAATCATAAAAAATAGAAAAATAATCAAAAAAATAATTTTCTTTTTTATAAAATTTTCTTTTATCATATTCTAGGCTTAGGTTGAAATTTACTTCCGTAGGGTTAATATTTCGAAAGTTCAATTTTTAAAGAACGGGATTCGATCCCCGTTCTCGTTTTCTTTGTTTTTAGCCCAAATTACTCACGGTTTAGAATTTCCTTAGCTTTTTACTTTTAAATAGTCATTTAGGATTAGAAAAAGTTTAGAAAAGCATTTAGGGCTTAATTTTAGTTTTCTAGCTTATTTGTCGCATTTACTTTATTTCCCGTTATCGTTCTTTTTTCGTAGTTAGATTTAATTGTGCCTTTATTTGCTTACTATTAGGATTCTAGAAATCAATCATATTCGAACCAATTCAAGTCATTGTCCAAATAACAAACGAGGTCTCAATTTCATAAATCTTTGGGAAAACGACCCGGTAATCACTTACCGGTTAAACGTGTAGTATTTTTGTAAGATTTTTCCTACTACCTTTGTCCTCAAGGGTAGTTTTGGAATTTTCTATACTTCAGATATTATTACGTATTAAAACTGTATGTATCAATCATCAATAGATGTCTTTCTGGGAAAGCCTTAAGTCTTGAAAAGATTAGACTATCAAGAGCACAAATCTTGTGGGGGATGTTCTACAAAAAGAATATTGACTTTGTGGAATTAATTTGGGAAGATTTCATGTTCCAAATTGACAACAAAGAAACCACTACTAAAAGACGGGAGAACATGCCTTATCCCATATTCACAAAAGCTATTATCCAATACTACATCTCCAAAGACAAGTCCATTTCTATGAGAAACAGAATGTTTATGCATTTAATCAAGAATGACAGTATCTTGGGAACTTTGAAATTTGTTCCAAAAGGTAAAGACAACCAATATGGAAAGACAGTTCCTGGTAAGATGATAAATCAAGAGTTAAAGAACTCTACAGCTTATTAGACTTATCTAGCATACTTAACAACTCTAAATAAGAATACTTCTTTCACTTCTAATAACAACATAATCTCTGATAATCCTGATGCTGCTCTTGAATTAGCAAAATCAATCATCAGAACTAAAAAGTCTACTGGGAAAAGAAAGCCGATTGGTATTGTCATCAAAGATACTCCTATTATGTCAAAGCAGAAGACATCGGTTCAAGCTCAAAAACATAAAGGAATGGAAATGCTTTCTGAAGCTGCATCATTTGAGGAGGCTCAAACAAGAAAATCTATTAAGATAAGCAAACGGGAAACTAGCCTTCGGCATCAGATAGGTGGCTCAAGTGAAAGAACTGGTTCTAAACCAAAGGTTCTCGATGAGCCAAAAGGCAATTCTGTAGACACAAGTAAAGGAGCTGGTTTAAAACCAGAGGTTCCAGATGTGTCAAAAGTTATGTCATCAGCTCAAGAAAGTGAAAATAAGTCTTGGGGTGAAAGTGAAGATGATAATGATGATTTGAAAAGTAAAGATGAAAGAACTGAATCTGGTACTGATAGAAGCATTGATCTCCAAAATACATATGATGAAGAAGAAATTCAAGATGATGAGTGGGTACATACGCCTAATGATTATGTACCTACAGATGATGAAACATAAGATGTGGATGATGAAGAATACAACCAAATTAACGAGGAAATGTGTGATGATGTGAATGTAAGGAAGAAATATACTAAGCTTGATGATGAAGACAAAGGTAATGAGGAGATGACTGATGTTGCACAAGTTAATGTTGAGAAGATACAAGAAGAGGTAGATGCCGAGCATGTGGAAGTTAACCAAGAGGTTGCAAGTGCAAAAATCCAAGATGAAGCTCAAGCAACAACTATTGCTGCTCCTGCTACACAGAAAGAGAAGACTGATGCTCCACCATCAAGTTCCAGTCAATCTGTCTCATCTAACTATGGTAGTATATTTCTCAACCTCGATAACATTTCCTCAATGGAGATAGAAATTATTTCTATGTTGGATGTCTAAGTTCAACATGAAAATCCAAGTATCCAGACTTCATCACTGCTCACTATACCTGTCTCAGTCATACCTTAACCCTCAATTATCAAACCAATCCTTAAAATTGTTACAGTGGCTACTGCAACAAACATTCCGACACCTATTCTTTCATTTATTTCTCACTCTCAACAATCAACACCAATCCAAACACCAACAACTACTGAATCTACAACCTCAAATCTTGCAGTTCCATAATCTAAAACCTTTTTTGCTATCCATCTTAGAGTATCTGACTTGGAAAAAAGTCCAAGAACTCAAACAGGTTGATCACTCTACAGCACTTCTTGCAACAATCAAATCTGAAGTTTCGAAAGCTATAAAAGAGTACCTTGGAACAAGTCTAGGAGATGCTCTTCATACGGTGCTCTAAAGATATACTGCAGAATTTATTAAGGAACACTCCGTTCCAGTAGATGTCGTAGAAGTGCTCAAACAGCAACGAAAACCTCAGAAAAGTGCTGCAGATATCCGTAAAATCAAGATGGGGCATGCACCAAAACAGCAAGAGCCTCAATATACAATCAAATCATCTGACAAGGATGGACTTAATGAATTTGATCAAAAACAAGCCCTATTCGAGACCATGACAGCATCCAAGTCATTTAACAATCATCCCAAGCACATGGCACTGTATCATGCTCTTATGGAGTCAATACTTGTGGATGAAGATGCCATGGATCAAGGTGTTGCTGACAAATAGAAGAAAAGGAAGCATGATGATGATGATGATGATGATGATGATAGAGATGAAGACCCTCTTGTTGGACCAGACCAAGGGTTGGAGAGAAGTGATATGTGTGAAAACACATATCCGTTTTATATCAAAAATAACCCTAAAAAGACAAAATTGTGCTTAAAATGCTTGTATATTTTTTGTTTTGTCTTTGTGATTGTGTAGGTACGGATATTGCAAAAATATCAAGAAAATAGTCAAAACCGGACAATCACAGACACGGGAACGCAATTGAGTGTGCAAAAGCCGGAGAATGCTATCATGGTCAACAAAAGTCAACCTATGGTCAACAGTGGTCAACCATAAAAAGACAAAACCCAAAAATTTCCAAATAAATCCCTTAAAGTTAACCAAATTACAAAAATAATCCCTAAACCCTAACGGTGTTAACTCTTATAATTATAAGAGTTAACACCCGTTAACCCCTTATAACTAAACCAAGCCCGGGCCCAATCCTAAAAACCCAGCCCAAAACCCTTTTATAAGTCCAAGTCAAACCCCGGGTCAACGAAATCAAACGCACCCTTTTATAAAAAGTAAAAAAACGGGGGAATTTTTGTTGTTACTATTCACCCATCGTCTCCGTTTAACCTCGAGTAAAAAAAAAGGGGTAATTCAAATTGGCTACCTGGCATAGCAATTCAAGTGATAAGGTACATGTTGGCAGAGTTTGACGTCACAATAAGCTCCTATTGGTCAATTCCCAAAAGAGAATGACACGCGTGGATTGAAGAAAGCACACGAGGATTAAGGATTTTACACTAAATCATGCCTAAAAGAAGCAGAAAGGCCTCTGACACACAGATTGCCACGTTGGTAATCCGTGTGATCAAAATCTAATCTAACGGTAGATATTGAGCATCAAATGATTGAAGGAATGAAGAGCCAGGATTGATGGGATCGTGTAACAAACTTTGGACCTAGAAGCTTCTCCTGGCAGCTATAAAAGGACTCCTTCACTCTCACATGATCATCTTCCTTTTTAATAAAAAACTTATAGTTTTCAATAGCTTATGTAATTTTCCGTTTTAAATGTAATTTTTCTCTTTAAACTTTTGTAACTTTCAATTTCCAAAGCATTGTAATCCGTTTTAAGTATTAATAAAATCATCATTTAGTTTTTATAATCTGTTTTTCACTTATAAGCTCTTAATCTGTGTCTGTGTACTCGGGAGCATTCCAATCTCCATGTCCCTTAACTTTTTCATTTAATGATCCATAAACGTTCTCTCCTAGGCAAATCCTTCCAAGACTCGATGTTGGGTCCATATTTTATTATAATTGCACAACATTAGAAACATAGTCGGTTAGTTAAAATAGTTAATAGTTAGTTTTTACAATTAACATTTATCAATAAAAACAGATAGCAATTTTAATTTAAGATTTTGTATAAAAAGAGAAACAAGCATTATGTTTGGTTAAGATAGGGAAGTGCGGGCACTTGAATAATGTGCGGCGTACTTTCTCGAGTTTTTTTATTCCTTGTTATGAATTTTTCAGAAAAACGTCGCCACTTTGAAGTAAGTTCGAAGTAATTTTAAATTTTTAGTTTTTCAATTTTTAAAACTTTTAATTTTAGTATTTTTATATTTCTTATTTTCATAATATCTATAAATCATAGCAAATATCATGTTTTTCAAATATCAATTTATCATATAATTCTTTATAAATATCTTATGTCTTTTAGAAGTTTATTTTTATTTCCTTTTTGCAGGCAGTCAAAGCAACATTTAACAATTAAGAAATACATGTAGGCTTCCAGAATTTCAATCAAATAAGCTATGAAGTAGTTCTTTTTTATTTTCTCCTTTTTCATGTTCAAAATTTACGATTCATACAAATATCTTTTGATCAATTTCGAATATTAGGAAAATAATTCCACTATTTTCTATGGTCAATTTTACAGTTTATGAGGTTTTGGGGGTATTTTGGTATCGATTGTTCTTCTTTTCTCTTTTTTGGAAAACGGTTTTGTTTGTGAATATGCAGGAAAGTGCTGAGTACTTGGTTATAAGTTACGCGGTACTTTTTTAATTGCTGAAAAACCAGGCACATTGGTTATGTATGAGCACTTTTCGGTAGAAAAATTGGTTCAGTTTTGCCAGAAAACATACTGTGATTTTAAAAATTTGGGTTTGTAACCAATAAGGACTAATTCAAGGAATGATGTCATTCACTGGAAACGACGCCAAAACTTTGATGTTGTTATAAAACTTTAAATTTATAGTTTATAATTTTAATCCGATTTCCAACTAAACACACGAGTAAAAGTATTAACTCCCGTTTATGGTATAGGTTAAGGGTAAGACCAAGTCATTCCTCGGAATTGGTTATTCTAAAAAGGGTCGATTGTATTACAAAAAGGTTTATCTTATAGACTGTCACGATCTAAAAATTTCAAAGTATTTTAAGATTAAAAGTAATATTTATTTGACCTAGAACAATAATCATGAACAAGCAAACAATCAAGCAAACATGAATTTAAGTATAAAAGCTATGAAAAGATAGGTAATCATTCATACAATTAACTATTTCATATATTAGAGAATCCTTTCGGCCTTTAATCTTTAATATACAAAACGCATATTAAGATTGATCATGAATGAATATGATAATGATATATTTCACTTTAATCCAGTTCGTTAGAATTGATCAAGTGTAAATCTTCTTAATTTTCACAGGTTGATAAATATTTTACTAGTTAGTTCTCACAAAACTAGTATCGAATTACCATAGACAAACAATGCAAAATATAGACATATTGATGGAATCTTTCAACCTATCTCCAACAAGTATGAATAATCAAACATCAACAAGTTACCGGATATTCAAACATAGAATTCATTATTCTAACTTTTAAGCATAATATCACAACTTGTTCCATAACACTCGTTAATGATAGCGCCAAATAAATATAAATCACTACTGCATATTCTAGAAACAATAGTAATAACAATCTATCATAGATTCAAAAAAACATTGATAATCAAGGTATAACGTGTTTATATCGATTCCAAAAGCAAATGATATGGTTTATTACAAGAACTTTCTTCGAGCCAAACACTAGTTACCCAGAATTTCTACTAGCAATATTACTCCTCCACCTCCTTTGGCCTGAATTCCTTACCTCCAGCGTGATTACAACCTGGAAACTATGAAGATTCAGAGAATACTTCAAGTTTCCCTAAGAACAACTTCTAACTTTACTAGAAGACTTTCCTAACTTCTAATGATTATTGAAAGATGATTTGTAAGGAATGGCATGCTAAAAACACTAAAATTCGTTCTCTATTTATAGCACAAGATTAGGGTTTTAGTGGGTATATGGAAGGTCTCCATTAATATCAATCATAATCATATCCTTGTAACTGCAGGAAAAGTGCGCCGCACAAATAAAATTATGCGCGGTACTTGGTGTGTTATTAAATTGCATTTATCTCGCGTTTACGTACGCCGCACTTGGGGTAAGTGCGTAGCACTTTGGCACTTTTCATTAATACTTCATTTATTTCTCTTATAGATCTCCCTTTAGCGACCGTTGGTGCTTTTAAATGATTTCTTTTACACTCTTGGTCCTTTTTGTCATTCTTAGTCCTGAAACAATTATGTACCAACAAACAACCAAAACTTGCAATATTTCATGCGTTAACATATATATTTCATATATTTTCGAAGGATATTTTATGTATATTTGGAGCATTATCACTTTTTTGCGCGAAACGGTTACTGTTTAACCGGGTATCAAGAGTCTTGATTCTTTATAAATGAATCACCTTTGATTCATCTTGCCTTATCTAAGTATCTATGATATCATTTTAACGTTTACCGAGAATTTTTCCCACGTCCAGCGAAAATCTATACGCTAACGCGTACGCCGACAGTATAAACTAGATTCATATCTAAATATCTTGGGTCGATCTAATAAACCTGTTTCGATATAAGTTATCTCAAAATTCTCAATAACGTTTGTTTAGAACGTAAATCTTTGGAGTACGATCAAAACTATCGGGAAACAGATGTTTTCACAGAACTTAAGTCAAAACTAGTACGTTAAAGGAAAACAACGATCTTAAAACAAATTGTAGCGAGTCAAAAATGTTGAAACGTGACTTGGGTAACATGAACTTTCATAACTCGGGTTTTCGGTTAAACTCAAAATGTCTCGGTATGGATTCTCGACACAAGAAAAAAGAGTATGGGATACTCTCCCACCTCTTGTACTTGTGGACCACAAGGGGGACATGGAGGCTAAACTTTTGCTTCTATGTTGGTCTCCTCATTTGTCTTATATCCTGATGGTGTGTTTTACAAGCTTTAAATTTATAATAATAGAAATACCGGTTTTACTAAAAAACACAACACTCGGGAAGTATACCCGTTCGTGTATAGTATAGCTTTAGGTAAGTCCAGGTCATTCTACGGGAATTGAAGTTTTCACAATTTGTAATTAAGGTGCTAAGGTTAAGATGATTGTTTCGGATCAAATTAACCAAGACGAGCATATATCGAATAATGCAAAGAATGCAATAAAAGGATGATTCAATCAAATGATTAAGGTATGTTTGTTTAGGCAATGATCACTTGGATAATGAAGTGTTTAGGATAGTGTTTATAAGTTTAGAAAATAGAGTTATCACAAGTTATAAATCCTTTCGGCCTTTAAATATAACTATTGATTATATCGATTAATAACAACAAAATCCTTTCGGCCTTTATAAGTTATTATAACTAATATATTAAGTGGAATGATTAAACACATATATAAAAGAACCCTTTCGGCCTATATTCTTGTATAAAATATGTTTTACTAATTCAATAAACACATATCCAAACGCTCCATATCAAAGATCACAATATGCCCAAACAAACATAAGATTACTACTCCATGATCAAAGAGATGAAGATCATAACATTCATCATGGATTCAACAAAGATTATATTCAAAAGAGTAACAAGATTCATACCAATTCCAAGAGCAAAGTATGGTGATTTCACAAAAAATTTCCAAGAACACTTTATTATATTCAAAGCAAAATCCGGAAACTATGAACAATTCCGTCACAATTGCTTATAGATTCTAAATAACACTACAACTATGCCTCTTTGATGGATCAAAACCTAAGAACAATGATGAACATCAACCGAGACTATCCAACTTCTTCAAGAACTTTGATTCTAATGGTGGGAATGATTTTTGTTATCAAGGTGGTTTGGATCAAAGGTTCTCAAGCCTTTATCATCAAAAACACCCCTTTTAAGGGTTCCAAACAAATGGGGGATTGTGTGTGAGAGTTGTATAAGATATTAGAAGCAAAGGGGCCTTATATAGGCTGTTTTGGGGGCCAAGTGCGGCCCACTTACAAATAAGTGCGACGCACTTGAGGTGTAAATGATGTCCCAATTAATGGCATTAAATTCTCTTAAATTCGAACAGAAGTGTGCCATACATTTAGTACTTTCAGCACCTGGTCTTTCGCGAAGTTGTAGACAACTGAATTCTCTTCGCGTGGCCGCTTGAATCAACTTAATCCGAGTTCGTATGCTCCAGTTATGGCCAAAACAGTGGACAGGTGTCAAGGGATCTTTATCTTGAGTTTACTTTTTTGTTTAAGCTTTTTATCTTTGTGTATTCTTTCGTTTTCTTCCACGACACATACCTAGAATATATAATAGCAAATATACTTGATTAAGTACCAAAAGTTTACGAGAAATGATCAAATGAATGCAAATAATTCCGTCGAAAACATGTATAATTTAGGCGTTATCAAATGCCTCCACACTTAGCTATTGCCTGCCCTCAAGCAATTAAAGCAAAAAAACAAGATCATTTATCGTGACATGGAGAAAAATATCATTTTAGCAGTAACAAGTGTTTACTAGTTTTATAACTTTTCAGGCATATACATATAACAGAGCACCTTACGTAGGAAAAGTGTTTGTTTTTTAATTCACACGAGTCACTCAGATAGGGTTTTATATTTGTGAAGTCACTCAATTGCACAAACATAATCTAGGTCGCTACCATATGCTTGTACTAGACACATAAACATGCCCGTTGTGGCGTAAGCACCTAGACAAAAATCTCAAAGAGGCAAAAAGTGATAACGATAAAAGTGAGCAGCATAACTTGATTCCATGTGCCAGAACTTTGCCTCATACTTTTGAACTTTTTTTGATGATTTCTTTTCATTCCAGATACCGTGATAACTAAGGCTGGCATAAAACTTCTTCTTCATCAAGCATATTTTTCTTGCTCTTGGGATACTTTGGGGATCTCAACACTAAAAGCGAGTGCTGCAGATACATGATTACATAGGGATTATCTCACCTCTTATCATACGAATTTGTCTATAAATTAACCTCGCTGCGATCTAGTAAATAATGATCAAGCACAAGTTATGGAGCTACTAAATTACCGGTCCACTCATATAACTTTATACCAATACCAATGTTCCAGAAAAGGCGACAAAGACCATACGTACACATACGTAACGACGGAATAGACACATATGACTGCATTCAAACCATAACACGAACAAGCTAAAGGCAAAAATTATCTTGGGTATCAAAGATGGATACCTGAATTCTTTAAGGCTAAATTTCTTACAATTTTAGTGGGTTGATTTTGTGTTAGTTAAAATTTCAATCTGATTGGATTTTCCTTACTAAGCGTATGCAGAAAATATATATTAATTTTTTTAATTTTCCAAAAAATATCAGTAGAAAGTTTGAAAATTTCTGCAGGGCAAACATGGAGGGACATGATTAATTTTTCCTATTTGCTACACTTCCACACTTAAGTTGAACATTGCCCTCAATGTGAGAACTGATAAATATAGAAACTTAGGAAAATTAAGGGAAAACGGTACTTCCTGGGGCATAGAGAAATATAGTTGCGTTGGAGTTATCCTTGATTGATTCCATTACATTCTTTCTTTTTTTGTGAGGAGCGAGAGCTCCTCCACACTTAAGTAGAGCATTATGCGTAAAATTGAAACTTCCCGGGGCTCATAAGTGCTTGGCTGAATTATGAAGGATATGGCGCGAAACGAAGCGCCAAGCATGTGTATTCTACCACATGTAATATAATACTCCAATTATATAAGTCTCCAAGTGTAAAATAACAACCACCAATCCAAGCTCCACCTGTTTTATTTAATTTGCAAAATAAACACAACTTCAAAAACCGTATAATACTAAAGCGCACTTTCGTAGGCACCACGGTTGCATTTAGCGCATGCAACAAGCCTTTAAACCCCTCGGTGTCCCAAGTAAACGAGTTATAATCTCGTGAGGGTTTCCAGTGAACATACCCACAAAGTTCGAACCATTCTTTTTGGATGCAGAAATCGAGTAAGAAATACACGGGCCCATGCATATCAAACTTATCAAACCGCAAATTTTTTATTTTTTATTTATATATTTTTTTAGTTTTTTTATAGTTTTATTATTATTTACTATTACTACTACTACAGTATTATTATTATACTTAAGTTGATTTAAGATTTCTTAATGATACGGTTCAAGTGGGAATGATCCACTTTTAAACATTTAGGGTATGGCATTTTTGGTATGTACTTACGGAAAGGATATTCTTTTGTTTCGACCACATAATAGCCCTTTTTGATGTTTTAATAGGTTTATCTTTTTCAATTTTATTGTTAACGATGATAGGAGGGTGTGGATCTTTTTAAGTCTTCGAAGGATAATCGGACTTTCCACTCTCGGTGAATAAGACATTCACTTGTTTGGTTTGAGCTTGAGGAGGAGGTTGTGGCTCAGTCCAATCGGTTTGTTCTAAAGATATGTTTTGAGATTTCGACCACTCATCCATTTTTCTTTCCATCTTTTTAATTTTAATTTGGAAATTCTTTTCATTTTGCTTTATTTTTAAAATCATATCATTAACGTTGTTCTTGAAAAACATACTTGTAACTCTTTGATCATCCAAGAATTTAGTCATTAATTTTTCAAAATCAATTTTAGATTGAGGTTCTTGGTTGATAGGTTTAGACTTTTTGTTAGGTAAAACACCGGTGTTTTTACCATTGTCTTGATCAAAAAGTTTATCATGAATGGTACATCTTTTGAAATCTTCGAGATCATTTTTCACATCATTATTTAATTCTGCGAGCGATTTCTCAGAATCATTACGATCATAATGGGATTGACAAGAAAATGAATTATGAGAAATTCGGTTTTGATATTCTTCAGATTGGATGTAATTTACTTCATGACGTTCACACATTGGTGTGTCATTGTTCAGGTAGTTTTTAGGATCGTGGTTGTCTCTAAGGTCCTGATATTTGTTACGCATCTCATGCATCTCCTCTTTTAAGCTCTGGAATTGAGAATCCATTTTTATAGTTAGAGCTTCCAATTTTCTCATTAATCGATAATTATTACTATCACTTCCATCGGCGAAGGAAACAGATTTTCGATGATGTTCATTTTTAGATTTAATGGGCCAATCATGGTTGAAAAGGACTTTGTCCTCAAGAAGTTGAAAAGCTGATTTTACTTTTTGTAGAGGAAGATTCCTCCACTGTACGTCTAGAATTGCCTAGTGGTTCGTCTAGACCGTGATAGAATATTTGAATAATAACTCATTTGGTCAGACCATGCCCATGGCATTTTCGAAGCATGTTCTTCAGTCGTAACCAGGCTTCGGTTAGACTTTCACATATGTTTTGAGAGAAATTTCTGACTTCAAGTAAAAGACGGTTAAATAACGATGGTGGAAAGAATCTTTTTATAAAAGCTTTTCTCATTTGTTCCCACGATGTTATAGACTCTTCATTAACTTCGTTAAACCAGGATTTAGCTTTATCGCACAAGGAAAAAGGAAATATCAAAAGCTTAACAGCTTCACTCTGCATTTCACCGTATCTAAACATGTTGCAGATTGCGAGAAATTCACGGATATGGTCATGTGGATCGGCCCGCTGAATACCATCGAACTTATTTTCTGAAATCATTTTTAAGTGAGTACTTTTTATAACAAAGTTGTCATCGAAATTGGGTTGAACAATGGCAGAATTAGGAGTCGGTGCTACAATCTTGGCATTTTCCCACATAGGTTGATCATCAGGGTCGAGGATTATTATTTCTTGGAGCGGTAAATTTGGTTCTGGTTTCAATCTTCTTCAGGTATATTTATGATGATAAATTCATTGATGATAAATTCATTAACGATAGGATGTTTTGTGGAAGATTTGTGTGATTTGATATGAATGGATTCTTTTTAGATAATTTTAAATTTACAAGACCTTTTTATTTAATTTTTATTTAATTTATATATTAAACTTACTAGTTGTTTTCCGAAAGATAGAGAATTTATACATACGTTAAGCATTTTGCAAAAAGACATTTTTATATATATAATTAAGGCTAATAGGATAGTATTCAAAATAAAATAAATTATTTTCTTATATATTTTTTTATAATTTTTAAAATTTATATATTATATATATTTTAATTTAATTATATAGCAAATAAGGATAAATAAATAAAAGAATTTTTTTTTTGGATAGGTAGAGTTCGGCGTACTTTAGGAAAAGTGCGCCGGCTTTTCTGAAAATTTTATGTTTTTTTTTAATATTATGATAAACTAGATAATTACAAATACACAAGGCATATAATCAGATAAAATATAATTTCAAATGATTATAGAACCTAAGACTAGCAGATTGGGGAGGGTTTGGTTTTGGTTTTTGAAACAAAATTCTGTTTGTGAAAATTTGCAGAAAGTCTGGCGTACTTGGGTAAAGTACGGCGTACTTTCGGGGTTTTCAGGAAAACCGGCGCACAAAGAGGATGTGCGGCGTACTTCCTGAAGAAAAATGATTTTTTGGTTTCCGTTTTCCAGAAAAAGGTACGGCGGGTTTAAAAAAAATAAACAAAATAGCACTAGAAATAAGCAACAAACTATAACAACTTAAACAATTCCTCGGCAGCGGCGCCAAAAACTTGATGGTGTGTTTTACAAGTTTTTATTTATAATACTAGAAATACCGATTTTACTAAAAAACACAACACTCGGAAAGTATACCCGTTCGTGTATAGTATAGCTTCAGGTAAGTCCAGGTCGTTTAACGGGAATTGAAGTTTTCACAGTTTGTAATTAAGGTGATAAGGCTAAGATGATTGTCACGGATCAAATTAACCAAGACGAGCATATATCGAATAATGCAAAGAAAGTAATAAAAGGATGATTCAATCAAATGATTAAGGTATGTTTGTTTAGGCAATGATCACTTGGATAATGAAGTGTTTAGGATAGTGTTTATAAGTTTAGAAAATAGAGTTATCACAAGTTATAAATCCTTTCGGCCTTTAAATATAACTAGTGATTATATCGATTAATAACAATAAATCCTTTCGGCCTTTATAAGTTATTATAACCAATATATTAAGTGGAATGATTAAACACATATATAAAAGAACCCTTTCGGCCTATATTCTTGTATAAAATATGTTTTACCAATTCAATAAACACATATCCAAACGCTCCATATCAAAGATCACAATATGCCCAAACAAACATAAGATTACTACTCCATGATCAAAGTAACAAAACACATAACATTCATCATGGATTCAACAAAGATTATATTCAAAAGAGTGATAAGATTCATACCAATTCCAAGAGCAAAGTATGGTGATTTCACAAGAATTTCCCAAGAACACTTTATTATATTCAAAGCAAAATCTATAAACTATGAATAATTCCGTCATAATTGCTTATAGATTCGAAATAACACTGCAACTATGCCTCTTTGATGGATTAAAACCTAAGAAAAATGATGAACATCAACCGAGACTATTCAACTTCTTCAAGAACTTTGATTCTAATGGTGGGAATGATTTGTGTTATCAAGGTGGTTTGGATCAAAGGTTCTCATGCCTTTATCACCAAAAATACCCCTTTTAAGGGTTCTAAACGAATGGGGGATTGTGTGTGAGAGTTGTATAAGATATGAGAGGTAAAGGGGCCTTATATAGGTTGTTTCGGGAGCCAAGTGCGATGCACTTACAAATAAGTGTGGCACACTTGAGGTGTAAATACTGTCTCAATTAATGGCATTAAATTCTCTTAAATTCGAACAGAAGTGTGTCGTACTTTTTTAGAAGTGCGCCGTACATTTAGTACTTTCAGCACTTGGTCTTTTGTGTGGTTGTAGACAACTGAATTCTCTTCGCGTGGCCTCTTGAATCAACTTAATCCGAGTTCGTATGCTCCAGTTATTGCCAAAACAGTGAACAGGTGTCGGGGGATCTTTATCTTGATTTTACTTCTTCGTTTAAGCTTCTTATCTTCGTGTATTGTTTTTTCTTCCACGACACATACCTAGAACATATAATAACAAATATACTTGATTAAGTACTGAAAGTTCATGAGAAATGATCAAATAAATGCAAATAACGCCGCCGAAAACATGTATAATTTAGGCGTTATCATATCCCACCACAAACCACACACTTCTTGCATGTTTTCAAATAAAAAAACACACACTCCTCTCTTCTCTCTTTGGTATTCGGACGAGAACCACAAGGCAAGAAACAAATCATTTTCTAGTTTTATCAAGATCAAAGGGTTAAGAAACATTCAAGGGTCGATTCTTTTGTAGTCTTGGGTAATCAAAAACAACATTTGGGTTGTTTTCTCACGTCTAAACCCCAACCGAAAACCCCAATATTGTAAGTCTTCAAAACCTTTAAATTCTTGTACTTCTTGTAGCTAAACAATGATCAAACAATGGTTGTACAATGCGTTTGTCAAAAAGCTAAACTTAAAAATTTAACAAAAGTTAAGGGTGTGTTTGGTCTCGACGTGAACAAAAAGGGAAAACAAGGGTTGGTCATTTTTATATCATGGTTGTTGTGGTAAATATATCATGTGATGTCTATAGCTTATTTGTGCTTATTTGAAAACATAGCTTAAAAATAAGCTTGGTTAGGCTTATTTGAGTTTCAGGCTTGTTTTTGTAACTCGGCCCAAATAACGAACGAAGAAAAGGAGTCATCGGCTCGACCCATGACTTATTTTGCTTATTTTTTAAACTTTTGTGCTTATTTCTAAAGTTATTTCTATGTCTGTGCTTATTTCGTGAGCTTATTTGTGGTTTTGGGCTTTGGGGTAGTTGCAGCCCAACAAGGAAAGCAAAAAGAAATCTAGGGCTCAGTACAATATCTTTTTGTTCGGCTTATTGTTAGCTTATTATAGCTTATTGGCTTATCATATCTTGAATAAGAGCTTACTAGATTATTTTATTTTCTATCTTTGGTTTTAAGCTTATTCGGTATACGTATTGGTATTATCGGGCCTAATATTGGACTCGGCCTAATAAGGGTCTCGTGGTTTAACTTATTTTGAAAACTGACTTGTTCGTGCGCTTATTAAGTACTTATTTGTAACTTATTTGGATTTTGAACTTACATTCAAAAATGAAACTATAACTAGCTTATTTTGAAACTAATATCTTTGACCCGACTAATTATACCAAGTATTACTATATCGTATTTGAGATTTAATTGAGAAACTAAATGAATTTTGAAACTAATATCTTTTTGTAGGATCCCGAATTCACACAAACATATATAGATCTAGAGAGATCTAGAGAGAGAAAGTTAGAGAGAGAGAATGGTTGAGAGAGAAACTAATAAACACACTAAAGAGTGTATGTAAAATAAATAGATGCTTACCTCTTCCAAAGTTGGAAGAGGTATTTATAGTTCTTACAATACACCGTGTATTAGTACCCGGTTCAATACCGAAAGTCATACGTTTACCTATTAAACTACGAGCTATATTGAACAGTAAAATACATGGGGTGACCGAGTCTTTTTCTAATATCTAACAATCTCCCCCTAAGGGAGGTCACCCCTGAAAATACTAAACTTAAGATCTTCAATCTTCAGATTGATCTTATGTATAGCTCGTAAACGCTTGATTTCATTGATCTGTATCTTGTGAATCTGAAGCAGTGAACTTTAGACTTTTAGGCTTTAGCTTGACTTGTATGTGATCTTTGAGCTTCTTTGAGATCATCATCCAATCATAATCTTTAATCATCATCATGTGATCTTTTGCCATCTTGTGAACTTGTGTCATTCGGAATGATATGCTCACACTTTTCTTGATCTTGAAAGCTTGAATATTCAGAGTTGCGGAAGCTTTAATAACAGATACTTGAGCTTTCATGATATCTTCGAATGAGTCCATTTGAGAAAGAGCACCAGCGATTATGAACTTGATTTTGTTGGAACACGTATCTCCATCTCATCTTTAAATGTTCCTGTTAATATAACAGTTAGCAATTAAAGAAAAATTGGTATGTAAAAACAATCGATGCGATACTTTACAAAAGATTGTGTCAACACATCGAAAGTTTTTATTTGTTTTCAAATGGTCCATTAACCGGCAATTCGTATACTGAAACCAAGTTTTGATTCATGTAAGAATCGCACCGTTTGTTGTTTTCCAGTTTCCACAAGTTTGAATCCATTTAAGGATCTCACAACACTACCAATCCTTGTTTGGAAGTTGGCTCAAGCAGGATTTCCATCTTCACTGTGAATACTTTCGTATCACTCGGATGTTCTGGCAAAATCACAAGGATAATGCGTAGGACTCTTATGATAAAACTTGTAATCACAGTGTGTGAATAACAAGTAAACATAGAATTGTCCTAATGAGATTAATTGATGATCTCTTGGCTCTAAACTCAGTTGTGCGTTTTGATTTTAGTGATCGGAGGCTGGAGCTGACTGCCACCTTTTCAATACCGACTTACTCGGAGTGAAGTGAGTTATAGAATTCATGTTAGTCTCCGTGAGAATGAAACAGAAATCTTTTGAGAGATTCTGAGTGGCTGGGAGGGGTGTGCATTGCAATCACTGGTCCATGATGTCACTATCAATGTCAGCAATCATTTTTAGTTGATTTTAACAGCATATGTGTTGACCCTTTTTCCTGCCTAAGTGTTATGAGGGCTTTCTTTCTTACAACCTTTATCCGTACAATTCTTTTTCATTCTTCAACTCCCTTTATGCTTACCAAGATTTCATGACATAAAACCTTGTTGGGTTATTCAAGTACTAGCTTGTTGGAAATACAAGTAAAAAGTCTAATTACTGCCAAAATTAAAGGATCAAAGTACTGCTAAATAGAAAGTCAAAGTACTGCCAGTCAAAGATCGAAGTACTGCCGTGGATATAGGAACTATAAAGTTTAAACGGATTGTTTTAGCAATTATCTTGTAACAGTTTATTAGTGATAAAGTATCTATTAGTGTTTTTATGATATACAAAGACTGTAATCTACTAAGTGATCCTTATGTTTATAAAAGGATCTCTAGGAAGATATTAGACAGAGAACAAACATAGAAAAACACGAAGTTAAGAATTGTTAGTATTGTATTAGGGATCTGCAAGTTAGGCAGATTCAAAAGGTTTATAAAAGAAATCGTTTGAGAAACATTGTTTGTTCTTTCTTAAGTACAAACTAAAGCCAACTAGATCAGCATATTTGACAGTATATCAGTGTTCATTAAGGAATATCGATCCTAGGACAAGGTGGTAATCAAGCTTGTGAAGAGACTCTGATCTAGAAGAACTTTTATTCAATCGAAATCTTTCTAAACTCACAAAAGATGTCTGAAACAGAACCTATCCCTCCCACCTCGTCCGTTACTGCACTTAGAATCCCTATAATCAAGAAAGGTGAATATGACCTATGGTCCATCAATCCATCTCCTTTGCCGCATATTCAGCTCCTTCTGATCAAAAATGTGTTGAAGACTTTTGTGATCGGTATAGATAACACTCTTAGTACCATACAGATAATGTCTCCAAGTCTTAAGAGCAAACACAACAGCTCCCAGTTCCAAATCATGCGTCGTATAATTCTTCTCATGGGTTTTCAGTTGCCTCGATGCATAGGCAATAACTTTGCCTCTTTGCATGAGTACACAACCTAATCCCTGGTTCGATGCATCACAATAAACTACGAAATCTTCAACTCCATCAGGTAGCGTCAATATGGGTGCATCACACAAGTTACTTTTTAAGGTCTGAAAAGCCTCTTCTTGCTCTACACCCCACACATACTTCTGATTCTTCTGAGTTAACGAGGTAAGAGGTTTAGCAATTTTGGAGAAATTTGCAATAAACCGTCGGTAGTACCCGGCTAATCCCAAAAATGATCGAATCTCGGAAGGCGTCGTAGGGGTCTTCCAATTCTTTACCGCTTCTATTTTGCTTGGGTCTACATGTATACCTTTCTGGTTAACAACATGACCAAGAAAGTGCACCTCTTGCAACCAAAATTCACACTTGGAGAACTTGGCATACAGCTTCTCCTTCCTTAACAATTCCAATACCAAACCCAAATGAACTTCATGGTCTTCCTTCGTCTTTGAGTAGATTAAGATGTCATCGATGAATACTATAACGAACTTATCTAAGTACGGTTTACAAACCCTGTTCATCAGGTCCATAAAAACTGCAGGTGCATTGGTTAGCCCAAAAGGCATAACCGTAAACTCAAAATGTCCGTATCGTGTTCGAAATGCCATCTTAGGTATGTCATCTTCATGCACGCGTAGCTGATGATAACCTGACCGAAGGTCTATCTTGGAGAAAAATCGCGATCCTTGTAGTTGGTCAAACAAATCATCAATCCTTGGAAGAGGATATCGATTCTTAACCGTCAACTTGTTCAGCTCTCTATAGTCGATACACATACGAAGCGAACCATCCTTCTTCTTGACAAATAAAACTAGATTCCGCATAGTTGACAGTATATCAGTGTTTCATTAAGGAATATCGATCCTACAAGTGGTATCAGAGCTTGTGTAGAGACTCTGATCTAGAAGAACATTAATCATTCGAAATCTTTCCAAACCCTAAAAGATGTCTGAAGTTGAACAAGATGATTGGAGCATGGAGTTTGATGCAGAACATGTGCACTTTGGACAAGATGGACTTGGTGATTTTGACTGGAGCAACAATGCTGATGATGCACCAGCATCTCTAGCCTTGATGGCTACAAAGTCAGAGGTACCTTACTGTTCCAAATGTAGTAAATCTTATAAACAATTGCTTGAAAACTATCAAACTGAAAGAGACAATTTTCAAAAGGCTAGGTCTGAAATTCTAGGATATCAAATGAGCTTAGAGTCATTAGAAGTCATACTTAAAACACATGAAAAGAATGAATATGCATGGGGTGATAAGTATGAACAGATGGAATATGACTTAAAGATAAGGGATTTGAAACTAGAAGAAAAACAAAAGGAATTAGATCAAGCCTTAAAAGAAAGAGATGATTTCAAAGTAAAACTTGAGAAATGGACAAATGCTTCTGTACTTCAAAACGAAGTCCTAAACAAACAAAGATATGTGTCTGATAAGTCATGTATAGGGTTTGGGATTGAGTCTAGTAGTAGTATGGAAAGTGACATTTCATCTGGGGATGAAACTTTGACTGATTCTGTGTACGAAAGTTCATGAAGGTACTGCTGAGGTAAATGAAAGCACTGCTGGGGCAAATCTAAGTACTGAACCTTCAATGAAAGAAGTGGAAGATGAAGCTGGTCCTTCAACCTTTCAAGATGAGTCTGATGAGTTCATTCAAGATGATACCTCAATTGCTGATGTCTTGGTTAATATCACAAGACCAAGAAGAGGAGCAGGAATTACCATTCCTGGTAATATTCCTGAGCAAGAAAGACCTGAATCACCAACTCTAATTCTTGATCCAAAAGATAAAGGTAAGGGTATAATGAAGGAAGAACCCAAGAAGAAGAAGCTTACTCTTCAACAATTAAGAGCTGCTGAGACTGCAAATGATGAAGAAGTTGCTAGAAAAGTTGCAGCGGAATGGGAAGAAGAGGAGGAAAGAAAAAGACTTGCTGGTCTTGAAAGACTACAAGCTGAATTAGAGGATTATGAGATGATTGCTGCAGAGGTGCAAAGAACAGAAAGAGAGAATTTTACTGAAGAACAAAAGGCAAAGTTTTTGGTGGAGACTATAGCTGCTCAAAGGAGATTTAGAGCAGAGCAACAAGCAGCATTAAGAAGAAGCAAACCTCCTACCATTTCTCAGCTAAGAAATCAGATGATGAAGTACCTCAAAAACAAGAGTTATGAAGAAATCAAGGATATTTATGAAGAGGTGAAGAGGTTAAATGACAAATTTGTTGCTATTGGGTCAACAGAAGATGAACAAGCTATTAAGGAGATGAATGTAAAAGCTGAAGAACCTTCAAAGAAGAGAAAAGGTACCATTAGAAAAATGAAGTCATCAAGGATAATCAAAAAGAGAAAAATACAAAAATCAGATGATGAGCTTAAGAATTTTCTAAAGGTTGTGGATTTTGAAGGTGATAGTGCACAAGATGTAGAAGTTATGGAACAACGTTCTTCGATCTCAAGATTTTCGATTATTCAATCACCTGAAGGGGAATATATTGCTGTTCAAAGAGCCAATGGGCATATAAGAGCATTCAACACTCTCAATGAAGTTTTGCATATATTGGACAGACAAGACTTGCATAACTTGCATAGATTGGTGATAGAGTACTATGAACATATTCCTCCAACTGGCTTAGGTTTGATATTACATGGAGATCTAACAACTATGATGGAAACAACTAAAGAAAGTGATGATGAACTGTGGAGAAATCAGACTGAATGGGAAATCATAATATGGAGATTGTATGAGTCCACAGGGGTGCATATACTGGAACTGGAGAATGGGACTATGATACATATGTTGGCAGAACAAAGGTATCCACTTACAAGAGAGCTTATGCAAAGAATGTTAGAGCATAAGTTAGAAGTTCAAAAGGAAACAGAGAATGCTTTGAATGTAATAAGATTTGTGATGAAGCAAAAGGAGGATTTGGAAAGAGAAGAAGAATGATTCTGGTATGGTATCTAATTTATCAAATATGTTTTTAATAAAATTAACTTATGTTTTTGATAAATGAGAAAGATAAGTACTAGAAGTACTTTGTTGGAAAGTACTGTCAGCTTAATTGATTTTTGGTAAAAGAGTAAAACAAAATGATTTGGTGAATAAATAGTTTTAAATGGGCAAAAAGGTTTAAGGCACAAATGATTGAAGGAAAATAAAACTATTTTAAGGGATTGAGTGTTGGTTAACCACCACACAGCAAATGGTAATCAATTCACCATGTCTAGCAGACATAAGAATTGACTAGTCCAAATCAAACAGTTTTGGTAAAGACATCTCAAATCTGTTGATGGTTGACAGTTTACCAAAAATTGTATGGTGCTCAATACACCATGGTATTGCACTGAAGTATTGACTACTCCAGAGCAAACGGCTTTTGGTAAAGAGAACTCAAATCCGTTGATAGCTTTAATAGTTTGCTCAAAACTATATGGTTCTCAACTCACCAATGTTTAAATTACTGAGAGTTGACTAGTCCTGAGCAAACGGCTACAGGTAAAGACATGACAAATCCGTTCTTGGTTGTGATAGTTTACCAGAAACTATTCAGGTTTTCAACTCACCTAGGATTCACGTTCTGAGTAGTTGAAATGGTTTCAGTCCTCCATGGAGCTTACCTTTTCTAGGTACCAATGGACTGACTAGCCCAAGAGTGGATGGCTACTTGGTAAAGGCTCATAAAATCCATTTATGTTCCTGTGGTGGCCAGTTGCTGTTGAAGATTTGATTCAAGATGAGTGATTGTTGCTGACAAAGATTTAAAGATCACAAATACTCAGACATATCTTTACATTAAAGAGTGAAAGTGTTATCAAGACTTCAAAGATCTGTAGAGGTGAAGGCTAAACAAGAAAAAGGTATGTTTGAATATTCAACTGATCTGAATACTAATCAAGATGAAGATACAAGCTGTGCATGGAAGAAGATTTCAATAAGAAGTTTTAAACTGAAGAAAACTTGAAGTTAAGCAAGTTAACATCAAGTTAGGGGAGGATTGTTAGGAAATATTGTAAAGTACTGCTGGCAGATAACAAAGTACTGTTAGTGATATTAAAGTACTGTTCATTATGTTAAAGTACTGTTAGTTATAGAAAAGTACTGTTAGCAATATCAAAGTACTGCTTATAACAGTTTTAGAGTTTTAGAAGGATTGTACTAGGAGAAGATATACATGACGAGTTGTATTAGGAGAAGATAAGCATGGCAGGTTGTAAGCC
Organism: Tanacetum coccineum; assembly: GCA_026074375.1. Taxonomy (NCBI): domain Eukaryota; kingdom Viridiplantae; phylum Streptophyta; class Magnoliopsida; order Asterales; family Asteraceae; genus Tanacetum; species Tanacetum coccineum. The sequence goes on from BQNB010041927.1 coordinate 43,423, forward strand.
TAATAGGGTTAATCCTTGATGTCTATAAAAGGACCCCTTGGAAGGCATAGTTAGGTACGAGAACAAGTACGAGTCTTAGAAGAAGTGTTAGCGATTAGTATTATTAGTGTTTAGGAATCTGCAAAGTTAGGCAGGTTCAAGGTGTGATAATAAAAGTAATCTTTTGATTATTGCTGTGTGTTCTTCTTAATATTATCAATTAGATTCCGCATAGTTGATAGTATTCTGTGTCAGCGTTTCATAGTTATTATCTTGGATTTATTCAAGGTAGTAATATCCTTTACAAGCTAAAGGTTCAACATATTAGAGTACATCGATCCTACACTTTCAGCCCTTTTTAGCTTAATAACAGCTTATTTCGATAACCTGTTTGTACCCTTTTATTTTTCTTAAGTTTTAAACTGTTCAAAGGACTTTTCATGAATTTCTCAGATTTTTCCAAATTAGTTTAGTATTTTTAATTAATTTTTTAGATTAAATCAGTTTTTTAATTCATAATAAATAAAATAAAAGTTAAAAAAATATAATTCTTTTTTCTAAAATTTTCTTTTATCATTTAGGACCTTTAAAAATTAAATTTGCTTTTGTAGGGTTTAAATTTGATAATTTAGGTTTTAGAGTCGCGTTTTTAATTCCCGTTAACGTTTTTAGGTTCAATCTTTAATTTCTTTAATTGTTTACTTGCATTTATTTGTAGAAATAGAATCCTAAATCAAAATTTTGATCATTCAATCACTTGATCACGAACTTAACCTTGATTTTTAATTCACGCCTCGTCACGATATGTCTCGGGAATTTGGATAAAAGTAATCTTCCTTTCTATAAAACCTATTCCACACTTTCATTATTTGATATTTTGATTTTAATTATATATATGTATATTAAGTTATATATATAAGTATAATTAAGTTGAAACCAAATTTTTGGCGCCGCTGTCGGGGAGGTTGTGAAACGATTATTGTGTATGTTTGAAGATTAGTTTTTGAAGACCCTTCCCCGTGAAGTTATCGCTTTCATTTGTGAATATTTCCTTCTATTATCACGTAATCAAAAATACCAATTTTTTTTTGAAAAACAACAAAAACAACCGTTGTGTCACTTGTAAAATCGGCTCACCTTTAGATTACAAACTATAAGAGAGGTATAAGGAGGGTTGATCCGACGAACTTCGACCCGAAAGGAGAAGGTTTTTAATAGCTTCGCGCTTACCCGCTCCTTCGCTTCTTTGTGCGTTTTCTAGAGAGCTACCGTACACTTGTTTGATTATCGGTTACAAAAATATTTTTCTTTTT
>BQNB010041928.1:0-24967 GCA_026074375.1 Tanacetum coccineum
ACTACCAAACATGTGCCAGTTTCTCAGGCTGAAAACTCCCCATATCATTAGACAACGTATACAGCATAGGCTTAACCAGTAAATAGACTAATTAGAACTAATTAAAATAGTGATAGAATATAGGATTAATGTTTCATTCTTAGTGCTCGACACCCTACTTACCGCGAAACTCCATCTTAACCGGGTACACTGCCTGTTAAATTTTTGTTTTAGGTTTGTCGGCTAAATATAAATGTAAAACATGATAATCAAATCATCTACACCACAACACATCAGGTTTTTAGCGCCGTTGTCGGGGAGTGAATTAATTAAACCTTATTCTTATTAGTATCTCTAACCATTAGTTTAGTTTAGTGTAATCTAATTATTTAAATTTTGTTTGTATTTATTCGCATTGTGTGTTTAATTTGTTTGCTTAAATTCTCGCATTTAATTGTTTTAAAACAGTATTCTGTTCTGATTCACTTGATACACCGTATCCACCAGTTGGATACGACGTATCAAACCTTCTACCCAGAACAGCGTATTAAATTCTACAGTCTAAATGAGGTATCTATTTTTTCTAAACATACGGCGTATTCTGTGAACTCAATACGGCGTACTGGCATTCAACAGACTTATATGACGTATTCAAATCAATAGGATATGGCGTATTTGTCAACTGATACAGTAGCAGACGCGATTTTTTGTTATCGATTTCCTATTTTATGTGTTCCCTTCCCCAAGGGCACATCCTACTGATTATTTATGCTTAATTTCAGGAGACTGTTTGACGAACAATGGCAAAACCTATTCTGAATGAAACTCAAGCAGAACAAAATCTTGTTGACCAAGGGTCGAATGCAATGTGAAATTCGAATTCGGCAAGGAATTATTAACAGAGCTACAAAATAATACTTTCAGCGGAAGGTGTGAAGAAGATGTGATCAGGAATATCGGCAAAATTCTTGAAATACTAAACTTGGTCAAAATAGCCGGTGTGGACCCTTTTCAACTCCGCATGAAAGCCTTTCCTCTCTCACTTTCGAAGGACGCAAGAAAATGGTAGATGAACGAGGGAGATAGGAATATTACCATCTGGGAAGAGTTAGTGAAGAAATTTTTCAAGAAAATTTATCCCCTATCATGTGCTAGCAATTATGATAAGATGTGTGACGATGATGAAGAAGGTCATAATCCACTTGAATTCATACCTTGGAGGAACTCGAAGTTCAAAGACCACATAAAGTGGATGAGACAACTAAACATGCACTATTGCATACCTAGATAGAAATAGGAAATGAGGAAGGACTATTGAATGATGAAATTTCGAGTGATAAAGAATGGAAGGAGCATGAATACGGGAACCCTCCTAACGACTCATGCCCCAAACCCTCTTTGAATATTAATAACGAAAAGCATAAAAACCATTATAATGAGAATAATGGGGATGCTAACAAATTAAGTGGTATGAATCTAAGTGGCGGACCTTACTCCGAGAAAATAAATAATGAACAACCCAACGAAGGAGTATGCAGAGTGGACAAATTCGAAGTGATCAAATACACGATTGGAGATAATGAAGAGTTCTTATCCATATGCACACGCGAATGCGACTCTTGGGCACAAACCGTTAACAGAGTATTAAGTGTTTACCATGACATCTTTCGCAAAAAGGACGAAGGATGGACTGTACATCGTACCAAGTAGATACAATAAGGAAAAAGGTCAAACTTAAAGACCAGCTGAAACAAAAGTGCTTCTCAGGAGACAACTCGGTCGTTTTAATTGTTTGTCGCATTTTAATTGTTTGTTGCATGAGTCTGTCTTCCCAAACACTCTATACGGCGTATCGAACCCCTCTGGATACGGCGTATAGACGTGTCTGGACGTTATCAGTTTTAAAACTTAATATTTAATTTCCAGTAATTTAATTGTTTTTACAGAAACTATACGGCGTATCCTAGGGTTTGGGATAAGGCATATTGATCCCTGTACAGTTGTATGTTTAATTGTTTTCTTGTACCATTGTAACGAGATAGAAATTACACTTGTCTTCTAATCTTTTATGCAGGACCTTTTTGAAACTATGATATGGTATAATCTAAAAAAAGGCATGTGTTGAACTTATCCGCGCATTCTGAAGCCCTAGTCAACACACTTTTTGCTCAAGAACTCGTCTTGGAGAATTATCACGAGCAAAACATCAAGGAGTTTTCCGTTCTAATTTTATTTTCCCTTATTATTTTATTGTTTTATCTATACAACGAGGACGTTTTATAATTTATGTGGGGGATGGAGAATTAGAACGTACTTGTCTTCTTTTTTACAAAATAACATGCTACGTGCTTAAAAATAGGCCAAATTAAAAAAAATTAGCATGATTTTTGTAAAAATCACTAGTTACATTACCTAGCACAATATAACCCTTGATTGTGAGAATTAAGCCTATTCCGTTTCCAATTGCTTACTAAAAATTCCACAAAATTATGAGTGTGTCAGTGATGTAGTGGATTTTAAAACTTGGACTGGTAAATCACTCGAGACCGCAATGATTAGTACTATGGATTTAGATGGAGGAACATGTTCAACTGATAAATTTCTAGGATTAAACCAAATAGCCTACATGTCGTAAAATTATCTAACTACACTAGTTAGTTAACTCCCGTGTAACCCTTTGTTTACTCTTATTTTTAGAGTAAGATTCCCTAAAACAACCTATTGAGCCATTCCTTTCTTTTTTCTACACCATATTATATGTTTTGTTACACCTTTGCACCTTAGCCTACCGTGTAGATTAAGCCGATTCTAATCAAAGTTGCTAGTTGCTTTTGTGTAAAGTTTGTATTTCTTATGTCTAAGTGAAATTTTTCTATTTGTAATGTTCGGAAATTGCACAAATGCAATGGGAAAAATTATGTTGCTCGTAAAGTTTCGTTACTTTCTCTGATTATGAATCATGTCCGAAGTGCTGAAGTGTTACAAGGAAAAGATTATCCGGATGAATTATGATAGTGAAGACGGTGAAACTAAACCGAGATTTATGATGTATTGAAAAAAAGAGAAGGAAGAAAAATAGTCAATTCAAAAGAAGTTTATACCGAAGGAATTATTTGGAAGGATCGAATTATTTCGTTGTAATTACAAAAACACGATTTAAAGTTTTGTAAAAAGTGGGCCGATATCACCAAATTATTTATGTAATAAAGTATGTATGAGCGAGATGTAAGGGAAGTTGACCGTTATTGGATCGCCACTTAGGTTGGTCTTTGTCATTTCTTTTGACGAGGCGTTTGTCTATATGTTGAAATCTTTTGTCAGTGGGATTTCTGGTCAGGGGAAAGTTACTTGCAACCGTACATTATTTGTTGGCTTATAACTATTTGTCAGTCGTTAAAATTTTGTTCTTAACACAAATTTATTCCCTTTCCTTGCAACTATCCTTATGTCTTCTCGAACGGGACTTGTACGAGTCATGCATGTCTATTCCATCATTACGGCCATTGTAGATGTCTCAGCTGACCTTGTTGGTTGACAACTTTCGGTGATAACGTTAGTAGCTTACCGCTTCCTATATTTCATTCTTCATCTAATCATGGTTAAAACACGAAGATGGATGTGATCGAGCTGTATGTTGTCTATTCCGTCGTTACGGTCGTATATGTAAGATTCAGCTGCCTTGTTGGTGTGGTACTTATGGTGAAAGACTGTTGAATGATCAACCCTAAGCCTTCTTAACCCAATTTATCTTTTGACTTGTTTCTCCTTAGCTTTAGCAAATTGAGTTGTGTATCTGACCATGCCTATGTATAGTAATAACATTCCGGATTCTCGAGCAATTGAGCGTACTAATTAAATGTTGCACCCTAGATTAGTTGAGTGATCTGAGTGTTTTCATTTTCATATTTCGTGAGGAGCTTGGTTATGTATAGGTGATTAGGACAAAACGATGCTTAAACGGAAAATCCTCAACTTTGGTTGGGACATATTTTCATAAACAAAAACTTTCTAAGTTTATTTAGGCAGTGGGATTCAAGGTGGGGGGCTATTTGTGACATCAAATAACGTCACTTTATTTATATCATTTATCCATCTGTTTTGCCCTCACTTATATATATTATTGATTAATTTGGTACTTAATTGCTTTAAGTTGATAAACGTAATAAGTCATGGAGTGTTTTTGTGAAGACAAGATTAAAGGCGCCATATATTTGGAGCTAATCGAAGACATTTAAAGAAGGCATAATTTCTGGACTACATACGCCGTATCCAACAATGAGATACGGCGTTTCACGCGGACTGAACTTCACAAGAAAATGCGTTTTGATCAATTCCCTACGGCGATATCCCTTCTATCTACATTGCGTCGATCCATGATGTATAACTATTCGAAGATGCAGTAAAACAAAGTAATTGGGATATATCACTGATTGATTTGAAGTGTTAGCTAGCGCACTCAGGGAATTCAAGCCTCAATACGCCGTATCCACCTTGCCAGATATGCCGTATCTCGAGTCTTTTTCAGACACTATAAATAGAAGACTCAAAAATGATTTTTCAATGTGCAATATCACATTCTTTATACCATACTCATTAAAAGACGAACTTTAGAAGAGAAGATCAGCCACCAAGGTCAAGCATTGATCACGACTCCATAGAAGACATCGTGTAATTTTTACTCTCTTAATCGTTCGATTTTCATTGTTTGATTACGCTTGTATGATTACAATGGTTGTAGGCTAATACCCTGGGGTATTAGCAATCTTAATGAAAGTTCAATGTTTGGTTTGTTTTAAAATCGATTTCTTAATTAATTGTTGATTGTTTAATTATGTTTATGTTAATAATCTCATAACACTTTTACTATCCTCCATGGTAAACAAGTATGATGAGATGATAAGAATTGTAGAGAGAGAAAGTAGGAAGAAAATAAAGAGAGGTTGATTAAACTTGCAAAGTTACAAATGAGACCAACACCCTCTCCATCCTTGGAGAGGGGTATTTATAGTTAAGACTAAAAGGCTTGCATGCCTTTGTATTTCTTGGGCGGGGTGCGGGTGGTTTACATTGGCTTTTGCCCGATACACTAGTGACCTGATTAGATTACAAATAAGAGCGTTTACCTCGTCTTAGCCTTTTACATACGTATATTTATTAGTGACCGAGACCTAATATAATTATGAATGACTCCATGGTTTCGGATACTCATATCTTTGACGGCTAACAATCCCCCCGATGTGAGTTCATATGACACGTCCTTCGTGGAGATCAATGAGATGCTTTTGTCGTTAAGCTTTGTGATCTTTGTCTTGTCTACATTGTAGGCTTGTTCCTTCATGCTTTGTGGTCTTTGGTCTTGAAGCCTTTGTCATTGTCTTTGACTTCGTCTTTTCGTTCCAAGATCTTTTAAATCTTTTCCTTCCGTCTTTATCGTCTTTGCCACCTTACGATCTTGTGTCCTTGTCCAACAGGCATATCTTTGCATATCTTGAAAGCTTGCTAACATCTCCCTTTGATAGACTTGATATCTTTGAAGGAAGATCTTGTATACAAAGTTTGTGCGGTAAAGTCTTTGTCTTTAGTTCTTGAGCTTTCTTGATTCTTGATATCTGATGGCACTTTAAAATGTCTGTTGTAGGATTGAGCATAAGCATGTGGTAATGAATCTGACTTAGCTGAATGAGGCATCACCGTCTCCGCTTTATGTATCCTAAAATAAAACAGTTAGCAATAAAGTGGGTGGACGAATATGGCTTTGTCATTCGTCCAGATTTGGTTAGATTAACCTTCGGTTCCGTAGGACCGTTTTACAGTATAAATATTATACCTGTGATCAGGTAGATTCAAGGGAATCTCTTGGACAGCGTTTCCAGCTCAAAAAGCGTTGGATCTTTAACACATATTGTATATTAGATTGCCTATGGAACTTGTAGTTCTCATTATCAGAACGTCTTTCAAAGCAGGACAACACGGTAAGAGTTGAATCAGATAGTTTTCTTTCTTTCTGATTTTGTCGTCATACATTTTACTGGACCTTTATCGATTTCCAGTTTGACACAGTTGATTTCATATAGAATCTCGCAAGTCACACTACGCCAATGCTGTTTGGATGATGGACTCTGGATGGATTTTCCATTCGTCATTGTTGAATACTAAAGAGTAGCACTCTGAATGTTCGGGCAGAATTCATAAAGGGATTAATGCGTAGGATCTTGCAAAGTTGTGAACTTTATGGATGTTCAACAAGGTTTGGCATGGAATGTGTCCTAATAAGAATTTATTTGATGATCTCTTGGCTCTAGACTCGATTAGTGCGTTTTGGGTTGTTAGTATTCGGAGGTCTGGAGCAGACTGCCACCTATTCAATAGTAACTAAACTCGGAGTGAGAAAGTTCAATAGAAGTCGTGTGTATATCTCGTGAAATATGAGACAAGTTTCTTTTGGAGAGAAACCCGAATGGCTGGGAAGGGTTGGCATTGCATACACTGGTCCATTGATGTCGTCTTTCAATGTCAGCAATCAACATTGTGAATTCTGTACCGCATATGTATTACCCGTTTCTGCCTAAGTTGTGTGGGGGGCTTTTTCTTTCAGACCCTTTATCCATACATTTCTTTTTCATTCTTCAACCCCTTCAATGCTTACCAAGCCGTCATTACTAACACCTTGTTGTGATTGTTCCAGTGTTAGCTCAATCTTAGTCGGCATTTTCCCTTAAAACACATTCATCTCCAATCATAATAAGACTTTTATTTCTAACTATGGAGTGTCTTGGGGTGATCCCTCTTATTGGTACTGGGGTTTTGGCTTGGATCATAGGACAAAATACCTAACTTACCACCTTATGACTTCAGAATCGTCATGAATATAAAGATGTTGTAAGGTATGTGTTCGTAAACCATAAAACCTTTTTCGAAGAGTATCAAACACTTTGAGTTGATAAAATCACTTATTATTTTCAAGATCACATTTTAAATACATTTCTCCCCTTATTTTAAATACTAATGCACTTAGTTTTTGAAATACTCTGTGATTAAAATTTGTCTTCAAAGACATATTGGGGAAATTTTTTTTTTTTTACTCTAGCCTGAATTACATGGAATATAAACTTGCTCCCCTCAATTTTACATATGTTTGTCACAAAAACAATGATACCATGTTGTGAAATGATTATAAATTGAGGTTGAACATTAGGTCATCTTCCAACTATTATTCTATTGATTTGTTCAATTATTTTCTTGTTGTTATTAGAGTATCTTTTGGGGAATGGATTGTGAATACATAAGAATGGTGTGAGATGATGTATCCAAACTCATTAAATGTTGTTTTTGAAAAAACTTCTCCCCTTGAAAGATGGAGTGTGGAACACACAATTTTGTAAAGAGTATTAATCGTCAGTGAGAATCTGAAAAAATTGTGTTCAACATTTTGAAAAAATCTGTCTAGAAGACTTCTCTTCAACTCTAAGGGTAAGCGCCACTTATGCGAGTACACTTATCCTTTTCTTGAGCTTAAAACTTGAATGTACTGGTAAGAACAGCTCAGACCGAGATAAATTGAATTTTCTCGTTGTAGGATAAGTTATCTGTTAGTAGATAAAACTTTCCTTGTTTTTGAAGTTCGGGTTTACGTATCTGATATTTGCACATAAGCCATCAGAAAAATTAGAATAATGACATGTTTTGGAAAGCATTTGAAAACTCTGTTCGAACTTCATTTACACGCTCCGTGTCGATATTAATTCAACATTTCTAGGTACGTATAATGTTACGATTCAAGAGACTTGTCCGAGAGAATATTTTTTTGAATCATTTTTCTGATTTTTTGATTTTGTATTTTCTTTTTAAAATTTTATATTTTTTTGTTTTTTTTTTCAAAAAATATGATACATGTTGATGTTTGTTGAGGCATCATAGCAGAGTTCATTTGTCGAGACCTCAGTTTTGCTGGAGTCTAACATCTCATACAATTCGCTCTGACGAGATACTGTACCTTTCTTTCGGAAGCGCTTTAGTAACATTTGTCAGCCATTTGGTATCAGTTCTGTCCAATTTACCAATTTCAAGTTAAATGTTTCAACCTGTTCTTGATGAAATTGATACCGAGATGGATATGCTTGGTACGGGAGTGCTGCACGGGGTTGCATGATATTGCTATCGGTTGACTAAGGAGTCGCAAATACAACGGATATTATTATGTTGTAGTTGAAAGCCATAAGTCTTGAGTTAATGTCCGCATACACATTACTGAGCACAACTTGCAGTTAAGCCACGTTTTCAGCCTCTTCGGATGACATTGCAGTTATTTTTGTCTTGCTTCTGTGACATCCAGCTGACTAGCTTATCCTAGGAAACTGTATTCCTCCAGATGTGCTTTTTGCGAGTATCAATGGCATCCGGCATATCGGCATCTAAAAAAGCTGTTAGTTCAAAGCCAGAATCCTTCGGATACCAGAGTCTCATGTGAATGGTACCCCTTAAGTATTAAAAGATCCTTTTAACCTCTTTGAGGTATTTTTCAGTGGTCTTGCTTAGATATCCTTGCAACAATAAAAATACAGCTTGCACTATGTCTGGTCTACTAGATGTCATTTACATTGAGTGACCCGAATTTTGCTCGGTAGTCAGTTTGGTCTACGGGTTCACCATCAAGTCTGCATCTAATTTTTGGTTTCGTAGCCATGGTGTACCAAATTGCTTTGTCCTTTTTCCATACCTGTTTTTTCAGATTCTAAAGTATATTTGGCTCTGATTGATAAAAACTACCGCATGGGGATGGTGGTTCTGAAGTCTTAAAAAGAATTTCATTTCCTTCACCTATTAAGGACATCTCAATCTACCGTGTATAAGTTTGCAAACGTTTTGTAAATTTAGGGTTTGTGGAACCAAAAGAGTGTCGTCAACGTAAATTTTGCACAGTTGATTGTCCTCCCCGTATTTTTCATGAATAAGGGTTCTGGTCATTGATACATTTAGTAAAACCTTTGGAAAATCAGGAATTTTAAGAGTTCATCAATACCAGGCTCTCGGGCTTGTTTTAATCCATATAGAGCTTTCCTTAGATGGTAAATTTTGTCTTTGGTATGCATCAGGATCATGATCCGTCTGGTTGTGGCAACATAAAATCCTCCTTCAATGGACATTAAGAAATGTCGTTTTCACGTCCATCTGATAAAGTAGAAAAACTTGTGTGCGCATTTGCGGACAAAAATCCTGACCAGGTCCTCCAGCGGCCAACTGGAGCAAATGATTCTTCAAAATCAATACCCTCTTCATGAGCATAACCCTTTGCTACAAGTCGTGCTTTGTTGCGAAATACAGTTTGATCTTCATCCTTTTTGTTTTTCCATAACACTTTAGTTGATTACGCTGTTCTTGCCAATAGGTTTGTTTAACGAGATCCGACTTGTAGTCTGTCAAATGATGAAGTTTCCTTCCTGCATTGCTTCTTATCCATGCAGGATATCCATTGCTTCCTTAATGTTTTAGGTTTCACATTACTCACGGTGTAGTGCGAAACCATACACATTTAGGTATATGTTGCTATGTTGTTTTTTTAATCTTTCCTTGTTACTTAAGTTATTTGTCTTGTTTTTGAACTGGCCTTGGATGGGATTTCCACGAACTGAGTTAACGGCGTGATCTTTTGTCTATCGGGTATTCGGGAATCGTGAGGTTGATTGAAGGTTATGCCACATTCTTGACAGTTTCCAATATTGCGTGAGGAAGACTCAACAATTTCTTGTACCGGTGTACAGAAAGGATTGGTAAATTTTGCTTGATTATCGTTGTTTTCCTCAGCATGAACATTTGTTGGAGTTGATGGTTCTGATGGAGGTTGAATATGCATTGAAGGTAGTGTGTCTTTTTTAATAGAATTGTCGGTGGGAGAAGAAGACTTGGTTGATACTGAGATGTACCATCATTGAAAAAATTCATCATACAAGGACCAAAAAGAAGATCCAATATTGTTGTGATGGGAACTTTTGTATTTGTATCTGCTGAAGAGAAACATTTTGTAAGTTTGTGTGCGGGGTCAGGGTTTTCATAATCTGACGCCTTTGCGTTGGGGAGAACGATGGGCCTGAAGTGTCATTGCAACAGAGTCTCTGACATCTCTTGATCTCATAAAAATCCTGAGTATGGATGGATTCAACTATCAACCTTCGAATTATTTTGTTCTAATTATTTTTCTCACGTTTCTTATATAATACTTGTAAAGTATTATATACTGCGACTTATTCTTTTGGTTGTTTGTCTTTATTATATAATTCACCATATGAATTATATAATTGTTCATTTTTCATATGTAATATATATACGGAATATATTACATACTTTGCGTTTGCTTTTCAATATATTTTATTTAACCAACCATCAAACTATTACAACTTGAAACCTAAATGAATCATTCTAGAGTGGTGGGATTTAGCCGTTAAGTTAAGCCGCATCTACCGGTCGAGCCGTTTTGTTTTTCGTTCGTGTTGTGCTTATTATTTGCAATTCTGCTAACTGTTCTGCAACATCAAGGTGAGTTCATAGCCCCACGTTTTACTTGTTTTATATTTACCTTATAACTTTTGGGGTGAGAACATGCTCGTTTACAAACTTATTTACTCTAATGAGTTCAAACTCTTATAAATGTTCGTTTGCAAACTTGGTTACATGATGGATATCATACTTTGTTTTAATTATGGATGCAATTACTTAAAGCCTTTCTTTTGGAAATACATTGGTTGATTTTACTATGGACACAAGTATCTTGATCTACTTTCCCTGTTTACGTGTTGCCTAAGTTACGAATAGACCACTAATGCCCGAACTATCATGAACCGTCAATTTCTTAACCAACTGACTGGTTAAGTAAGCGTGAGTGTTATAAATAGATCTATTGGGACTAATTATCCCTATCCGGGTAAGTAGCGCTTACTAGTTTCGGAGGTCCCGAACAAACGGATATATACCATGTCGGATTTTCAATAGGTGATCTTGGTCGGATACCTTTAGGGCGAGTAATTCTATTTGGCATATAAAATGCTTCCTTTTAAATTGAGCTTCGGTGTCATGAGCTTAGTGCAACAGTAATTTTTTTATGTGAAGTTGTATTTGTTATAACTGTCACATATGTTCTATAACTTGTGGTCCACACTGCTTTTGTTGAACGTATCTGATTACTAAATGCTTTTCATAATACTTTGAGTGAAGCTGTATTCACTAAACGTTTTTTATCCTCATAAATGTTTTACTTAAACCTATGAATTCACTTAACTTTATGTTGACTGTTTTGAGCATGTTTTTCTCAGGTGATTAGCTTTGGACTTCTTGATGTGCTATTTGGAGTCTACGTGCAATATGATACCTTTTATCAAGACTTTATTTCTCATTCATATGCGTTGTTTTTTGAAAACCAAATTATGCTTCTGCTATATTTTACTTACGCTTCCACAAATGTAAAACTTGTCTATTTTAAAACAATGCAAACATTATATTTTAAAAACGACCATTAGTGGTCCGTAATTCCCTCCAGGTCCCCGTAAGGGTATGACAGCACACCATCTACAAAACAATCAAAAGTTCTGTAAATATTAGATTTCGTTAATAATCTCTAATAAAATAACTACCCATGTTTATATTTTGATAAACAATTAATTTTAAAAGAAGTCTAAGATCCAAGCCTTGATGTTCTAACCATTAATGCCAATGATCTACTAGAAATAGTGTAACGATGGGGGGGGGGGGGGGGGGGGGGTGGGGGGGGGGGGGGGGGGGGGGGGGGGGGGGGGGAAAACGGTAATCAGTGTTTGATAATTGCCAACATTTGCAACTCTTTGCTTGTATGGGGCACAGGGCATCATAATTCAGAATTACAATGTCAAGTAGCATGTTTAACCCCATCTATTACCTCGGGTTGAAGTTCTGAACGACATACTCGATTTAAGTCGTCCAATACAAAATCATTAATATTACAGTCTCATGTCTCGATTGCTATATTACATTGTTTGTAAAATTTACCTAAAACTGTTTTCGAGTAAAAATTACAACTCAAGTGATTTCATACTTGGATTGCAATTTGAACTTAATTTTTAGGTAAGTTTGATAAAATAATGTTACCAAAATTTATGTATAAGGAAGCATGCATACAACCTTATGACACTGGTTATTTTAAGACATTTCCATTTTAGTTTTAAAAACTTTCTATAAATAGAAATCCCTACATTTTATAAATCACATGCCATTTATAAAATTAGGGTTGCCATGATTTACAAAACTTCTAAGTATAAGTGATCTTACTATGGATAAGGTTAATTTCTCCATGGGAAATAATCAAACCCGAGTAACGATTACGGCATATTTAAAATATTGTTAAAAAGGGTTATGTAAAATTTGTGTATTCTTGCGTTGTTCCATCGCGGGTTCCCTTGTGGAAACCACTAAACCCATGCGTTATAGATCGTGAACAAGAAAAATTATAAAAATACATATATAGTCATGAGTTTAGACAAAGTGTAAACATAACAATATATGGTACAATAAGCATTTTAATCTTGTACTTTTAGTCCTTATTAATTTTAAAAATCATTTTTGCATAATTATATAAAAAAAATCGCTACTATATAAAACATGCAAAACATATTTACTAAATTTAATCATACTCTTAAACAAGGAATCCACATACGAATTAAAGCATTAATTAACACAAAGGTCTGCCCTACTTTTGCAATTAAAACCAATAATCTTCATGTAAAAATCTCATGCATACCTATATTCACAGAGCATGGGCTCGCCGCACACACACACAAGTATATATATAAATAATATATATAATATATATAATAATATATAGAGTAATCTATTACATGGCTTACATACATGTAATCCATGGTTGACAATTTATGACAAGATAAATAAGCTACAAATATATATATATATATATATATATATAATCTAAAACGCAAATATCCATCAAATAAGCGAATTAAAAAACATGTAAAATATATTCATATTTATGTGACCAATTAAGGCAAGATTATTGCTCTAAATAATTTCCTAAAATAATTTTCACATAAAAGGCAACAAATAATACACATGGGGCGCCATATTTTACATATATTTATGTTTTTATGTAATTACTACGCTATAGAGAATGCTCGTAAGCCAAAGTTGGATTGGTTAATCATTAACCCTGATATTTACACTAATAATTCTACGAGCTACCAGCGGATATAGATCACTTATAAGTAAACAAAGTAATCAACCAAAAAAAAACGATAAAACATAAATAAAGGGTGCATACCTTTAGCAACCAAGCTAGTGACAAAATGCAAGCGTCTTTGTGTACACGCACGTGTGTTTAATCGTGCTCAACCAAAACCACTATTAGTTACTAAAATAAATAACCTCCACGTGTATCCACACTACACGCAAACGATATCACCACAATGTCGCGCTTACAGTTCTTCATGACCAACGATGCATTACACACAAGTATAAAAGTATAAACTGCGACACACCCGAACAAAAAACCTAAGGGTTTGTATGTATGTATTTCTTCGCAGACTTCAAAAGAGATACAGCAAAGAACAAGCTTGGAGATAGAGAGTCTTATGAAAAGCTCTCTAGGTCCACACTTATGCCTTATCTCAGTATCGTCTAAGCAACCAAACACAGTCTCAAGATCTCAAAGGGTTTTACGTCCTATTACAAAACAATATCCATCTAATAATAAAAGATTGGAGGAAAAGAATAGCTTAATCCAAATAGCCTAAAATTCACAACCTCCCAAAACTCCAACACGACCACACTCACAGGACGCTACGGGCCATACATCCCGTCGAACCAACGCTTCAACACCCCCATAGGTTTTGACTTTTTTACCTTTCTAATTATATCTATCATGACATCCTGTATATTGGCTCGTATTAGTTAATTTTGTTTATTTTTCATACTCTTCAATAACAACACCATTACAAAATTTTTAATTACCCATAATAATAAAAAGACCATTAATCCTCACAAGCTAAGCTCGCCGCGGTTCGAACTTACAATTCTAACATATATCCAATTTAAATCTGAACACTATTACGCTCCTAACATAACCTATATCTGAGTTGATGGAATTCGAGAATCCCAGGATGTTCTGTATGCCATAGGGTCGTTTCTCTAAATCTTAATCTATATAACAAACTAAACATAATAAATATATAACAATATAATCTATTATAAAATACCACTTTAACCGCAAACATGAGATATCTAAGTGTAAACATTGTGTGAACCCTAGCTAACGTACACACCACCGTATTCTACGCCCAACTCGAAGCAGTCTACAATCCATAGCACGCTGTAATCTTTTAGCTCTATCCTTACACTGACAATGAGTCACAAATGCCAAACACAAACAACCAAACAGAAGAGTCCTCAAACTTAACTTTAATTAACTTTGTTTGGTTCTTTTAATTAAGTGTCTCATACATGAAGGGGAATGGATACCCAAGACTTGAAGGTCTTGCGTGATTGACATTCAACCTAATTATCAATGAACAATTGCAGTTTCTCTGATAGATTTGCTAATGCAATCTCTTTAGTATCTAACAGAATGAAACATCAGTGATCCTTCAGCAAGACAAGTTGGTCACTCCTCCCGCTGAGGGGACCAATATTCACCAGGAACTGATGAAAGAACAAGAGTGAACCAACATTCATCACTCTTCCAACAAAAACAATAAAACGGATGTTCAAGACTAAATATCCTATCTGAATAACTCATTACACAAATCATTGAACCCATAAAAAACAATCATGTCACTCAACCTATCATAACAACCATTCCCAAAACTGAACCTATCATCAATGAACCATAAGTCACTACTCGTGTTCTACAAGGACCTCCCTCTCAAACCGAGTGGGGGCATTCAAAGAAAACTGATAAGGGAAAGAAACCAATCACTCTTGAGGAACAATCATCTAAAGAATATATAGATTCTGAAAGTAATTTAGATGTTAAATATTCAACTTCATGTCCTAGGGTTGAAATTCTTTGCATAATAAAATAAAGCATCCTTTGTCATAGAAACTGTAAACAAAATCACTATACTGCAAAGGGTTTGAAGCACAGAAGATGGAAGAGGTACAACTATAAGCTCTTGGCAAAGAAATTAAACTAGAAATAGGAAAAAGCCTTCCTTCTAGAAATGCTTCTGGTCAAAGAAACTATGGAAAAATACACTAGAGAAAGAGTTATCTTTTCTATGACATATATTGTTAAGGGGTGCTAAACCGAAAGGTTGATTCACCAACTCACAATACAATAGGACATTCCGAACACCAATGGGCAATCATATAAAGATATATAGGAAGAGGCATAAATGAACCAACCCCCAAGTTTAAGGTTAGTCATCTGCATCTTAGTGAAATGGAAGGAGGTAATAGACACGTATTATGGAAAGAAGACCTGATAAAGATATGGGATCTGAGGTCTATAGAAAATGAGAGAAAAGCTAAATAAGTCCAAGTAAAAATGGCTGAGTACTTAGAGCGGAGCCAGAACATACTTTTGTATTATGAAATGAGAACCAACACCTTCTCCAAGGCATGGAGAGGGTATTTATACCTTACATGAGCCGTCCACAAAGTATCTTATGTTGACCCGGTTAACTTAGCTAATTTTCCATCCAAATAATATACTAACCTGACGAGCTACTTAACGCTACATTGGAATTGACAGACACTTATTTCGTATATTTCAATTCTAACAATCTCCCCCTAGAGGGTAGGTCCTATATCCAACTTTAACCAAAATCTAAGCTTATCATTCTATGAATGTTCTTCAGTCATTGCTCCTAGTCTTGATTTGACTATATTCTATATGCTAATCTTTATCTGTGGAATCGTGAAGTAGAGCATCTTATTAGACTTTTAGGAGCTTGAGCTTATTTTATTTTTACTGCTGACTTATGGTAATGTGAATTTGACTTCTTTGAATACTTCATCCAAACCAACAAATCTATTTACAACCATCTTGTTAATCTTTTCCTTCATGCGTGAGCTTAGACTTTATTTCGAACCCCGACAATGCTCATAACCTCTTCCTAGTCTTAAACAAGATTGAATATTCATCCTTTCATGTAAATTCGATGACTAAACTTTAATACTTTGTAACTTCAAGGAAGACGTGTGGTATCAGAGTAGCATAAGTCTTTTAAACATGTACTTGAGCTTTCATGATATCATAACATATTCGTCGGCTCGTGACATATCTAGATTTGCCGCGGAAAAATGTCTCTAATTGAATAATTAGATGAAGCCCGATCAGTTTTTAAATTTATAAAACTCATCTAGCCGAAGATACATACGCAACTGAAACCATGGGCAAGACTAACTTTACGTCGTTATGTAGTAGACAGTAGTTCTGGAGCGTAAAATCTTGAGAGAGCCATCCCAAGAGCTAAGGTTTACTATTCTAAAAAGATATTATCACATTTATAAATTGAGCGTATATTTAGAGACACACTTACAAAATTTAAAAAAACCTACCAAGAAAAATAAATGCAGAAAGGTAAATTGATAGAAGTAATCAGGGAGATAAGCGTGCTACCCTAACCATCTCATTACTACTGTTATGATTATGTTTTCCTATGCAATCGTTCTAATGTACAGTATTCATTAGTGGTTCTAATACGTGCAACTGAATTGGCATTTGAGGTCTGTCCTATACTTACTCTGCGATCCCAATTCCCCTAGGATCACGCGGGGAGGGCATCCAAGTTTGTAGTAGTTAATCCGAAAGTATCCTTAAGACCAATTATATAATCTATATAGATTATTAACCCTCTCTGAAAGAGTTCATGTGCTTTTTAAGTGTTTAATGTGATAGAGGCGGTAATTTGATTAATTCCTACACTAGGGATAGGTTCCAATCTACCTTAGTACCCTACTACTCCCAGGTTCAACCAGTAAGTCTAATAACAGGACTAACAAAATCTAAGCCACCCTCTACACTACCAAAACCCAAGGATCAATGAAAGGTTATAAGGATATCAAATAAAACCGTAATTAAATAGGAAACATCAATCATAACAATAGTAAATACATGGCTAGGCCAGCACTAGGAGTGTTTAGCTGCTCATGATAACAGTAAAGCAAGAATAAATGAAAGAAATCGTGCATTGAATCATCATTATTTTTGCAGTAAGTGTTTTTGAACGATTAAATACAAGAATAGATTATGTGACTTCTCCCTTGGACTTCTGGTCGAATGATTCGGGTCATTGAGGCTATGGTTCACCCCTTGAAACTATCTTGAGAGTGGAGAGGTAGTGGATGTTGAAGAGCCGAGGTGAGGCATATTTATAAGTATCGAAGGTGTTACAGCGTAATGGTTATGAACACATTACGCCGTAACAATGCTGATGTGGTTTCCTATTCTCCCGGCTTAATTGATGTTACAGCGTAACCGTATCACCA
This sequence comes from Tanacetum coccineum, assembly GCA_026074375.1. Taxonomy (NCBI): domain Eukaryota; kingdom Viridiplantae; phylum Streptophyta; class Magnoliopsida; order Asterales; family Asteraceae; genus Tanacetum; species Tanacetum coccineum. The sequence goes on from BQNB010041928.1 coordinate 17,443, forward strand.
TGGTTATGTCGTAATGCTGACTCGGATACTCAATCTTTCTTTAAATTATATATTACGGCGTAAGGGTGATGGTGAGGTTACGCCATAACAACTGATGCTGAGTCATTTCTTCGTTAATCTTGATTACGGCGTAACTCCTGCGGGGAGGTTACGCCATAAAAGCCTTGAATGCCTTCAATTGCTTGAATTCCATGTCCAAATCCCGTGACTCTTGCTCAAATGCTCGAATTTTCCCTGAAAACTAAATATAAGCGATTAATTAACGTTTTTAGGTATTTATAACATAATCACAAGCATTTTATAAGGAATTTGATACTAAAAAGTATTAACTATTTGATGTTACTTAGGATGATGTCCCGCCTAAGTCTTAAGAATGATATGCCGCTTCGAGATAAGTAAATCATTGCACTAAAACAAACCAACATTGAACCGAATTTAATATGGCTAACATAGTTTTCTATCATTTGGCTTGTACCGCTTTTCTATCTGCTAATCTTCTTCTTTTATGTTTATTGTTTATTGCATCGATATTTGTTACCACCAAACATGTTCCAGTCTCTCAAGCTAAAAACCTCCCATATCATTAGACAACGTATATAACATAGGTTTAACAAGTAAATACACTAATCAGAACTAATTAAAATACTGATAGAATTTAGGATTAATGTTTCACTCTTAGTGTTCGACACCCTACTTACCGCGAAACTCCATCTTGACCGGGCACACTGCTCGCTAAAGTGTTGTTTTAGGTTTGTCGGCTAAATATAAATTTAAAACTTGATAATCAAATAATTGACCCTACATGACAGCACATCAGTCACCTACCGTAGAGCTTGTTGATGTTGGCTCTGGAAGGATTTCCATCGTCATTGTGAATACTTAAGTATCACTCTAATGTTCTGGCAATATCACAAGGATAATGCGGAGGACTTTTAAGATATTTCTTGTTATCACAGTGTATGAATCAACAATTATATTTTGGATTTGTGTCCTCACGAGATTTATGGATGATCTCTTTTATGGCTCTAGACTTGATAGTGCACTTTGGTTTTAGTAATCGGAGGCTGGAGCAGACTGCCACCTTTTCAATACCAATTAACTCAGAGTGAGAAAGTTGATAGAAATGTGTTTAATCTCTGTGAGAAATGAAACAAGAGTCTTTTGACAGACCTTGAGTGGCGGGGGAGGGCTGTGCATTGCATCACTAGGTCCATGATGACTATCTTCAATACCAAATAACAACATAGTGTTTCTGTTAGGACCTAATATATCATTTCACTTCCATAATCAAAGCAAGAAATATAGATAAGAAGATGAGAAGAAAAGAGAAGGAAGAACTAGAGAGAGAAAGTAAAGAGAAGAAAGAGATGGTGGATTACACTAAGGGTATGTTTGGCACGCGAACTTATCAGAGCTTATCATAGCATGAGCTTATTTTTTTTTTTAAATAAGTCTCGTTTGACTGACACAACTTGAAAGAGCAGGTAAAAAATAAGCTGTTAAAATAAGCTGCTAAATGAAATGCTAGTTAATCTAGCATGTAAAAAAATAAGCTCCATCAACATGCTCCAGCAACCAGCTCCAGCAACCTGCTCCAGCGATCTGCTCCAGTTCCTACTAGTGCCAAACATACCGTAAGTGTATGTGAAACTAAAAATGACAACCAACCCTTCTCCATAGTGGAGAAGGGGTATTTATACTACCTAGCTAATACATGGACACCTAGGATAGTAACATGGGCCAGGCTCAGATTACTTGGGCTTTAGCCCATAACACGTGACCAATTAGCTTACATAAACGAGCCCATTTACCCTTTCTAGCCTATTACAACATATAATAAGTAAAGATTGAGCTTACATAATTGGTACCGAGCTTCCTTATTTGACTCAACATTTTGAGGCTAATAGTTTTTGATAGCATATGTATTGACCTGGTTTTTGCCTAAGTGTATGGAGGGCTTCTTTCTTCATACCCTTTATCCTTACATTTCTTTTTCATTCTTTAACCCCTTCAATGCTTACCAAGACTTCATCACTAACACCTTGTTGGGTTTGTTCTAGTGTTAGCTCTGTCTTAGTCTGCATTATCCCCTTTTCTCATTTTACTCCTTTGGTATCATACCTATGGACTTCTATTCTAACTAATAGAATGTCCCTGGGTAGATCCCTCTGGTTCTGACTGGATCATGGGAACAGATACCTAACCTTAACCACCTTATAACACCATAAAATTAATTACATGGTCGGTCTTTGGGTATTGTTCTTATTGCCTTAAAACCATTTAAAAATCTCAACCAAGGTACTGATGATATAAATAAAAACTTTTTGTACCTTGATGGTTTCTTTTCCAAAATTGCTCCCTTGCATATGTGCATCGATATACGAAAGTGTTTTGCACATACGAGGAAGAAGCTACACTAGAGTCATTAGGATCACAGTTACAAGTCTTATATTTTAATCACATTTTCTTCGCTTATCAAAAATGTTAAATCTCTTTATATTTTGGATATCAATTAATTCAAATATTTTAACAAAACTGTTTGGGGAGAAAAGTATTATGATTATTATCAAGCCTTATTAGGAACATATTAATGCTCCTTCTCAATTTATGAGATATATATATATATATATATATATATATATGTATATATATATATATGTATATATATATATATATAGTGTTGAGTATAAGAATTTGAAAGATTTTTAATTTACTAAGAAATTCTTGAAAATTTGTACTCAACCACTTTATATTTGCCTACTTTACAAGTATACACTACTTATTTTACATACTCACAAGATAGATAATAAGATTTGACCTTTTATGAAAGAGGACTAAGTATGACTAGGTCATACAGTCCCGTGCATCAGCCTATATTCCATCTCTAGTTCTCGTGCACCCATCAATCTTTCCAGATTCCTTATGATCTGTCTTTCTCGCATCTGCTTGTCAATGAGTTTGACCATAAGCTCCGATCTCCTCTTGTCTATAGTTGACCACTTTCTCCTAAACATCTCTTTTTTGTATCCCAAGCAAAAGTTGAGTTCTCTATGATGAAGCTCATCACGAACTAACTTGAGAGTCCCGTCCGAGAACTTGTAGAGCTCATCAGCCCGCATGACTCTCTTTCGTTTATTCAAGTCTTCATAATCCTGTTGAGGCTTCGTGAGGTTGAGCTTTTTCTGGTAACTTTCTACACCAAGCTGGACATCCTCTACTCTTCTTTTGATGATGAGACTTCTAGTGAACATACGCAATGCCACTGCCAAATCAACAATATCACTTCCTTCGAGGTTGAATAACTTTTGTTGAGCAACAAGAAAAAGCATATTATCTATCTCGTTCAGATGTAGATTAACAAAGTCACCTTCTTTGAACGTGTATATTTGTCTATCAGTTCTTCTCACTACTATCTCTTCCAAATGACCATAACCATGCATTTTGTTGATCTTCACACTAATCACACTTAGAATCTTCTGAGTTGAGTAGACATTATGCTTGGAGAATATGTTGAGTTGAGCCCTGAATAATTGTTGACGCTTTGGACCCCAGTGCTTGATTCAAAAAGCTGCATCTTTGTCATAACTCACGTTGGTAGCACTCCATAGATTAGGGATCATGTCTTCAATACCCACTAACTCGTATCTTGCAGCCTTTATCTTCGTGATAGACGTAGTATACTTCTTTTCTAGATCTAATGATTTCAGATATTCAAGGTCGTTGTTGAAGAAGTATTCTGAAGGTACAGTTAGACGACCTAGACGACCTTTCAAAGGAAGAGGTGTGGTCAAGTCATAGGGATAACGATCTCCTTCTGGATTGTTCCAATCTAGTTGGTCAGATGAAGCTTTCTAGCACTCCTCCATGTTGTACTCAAGCTCCACACTACTTTGGCATGTGCCTTTCAGAAGATTGTATATGGGTCTAACTAAATTTTCTTTTGTGAGCTTGTCTATCTTCAAATGATTCATCGCATACTTGGAGAAATCAATCAGAGTGGCCATTAATTCATAAATGTGAGCGGATCCTTTAAATCAGACACAATTTTGTTGAACCAATGCTGTTTAGGTTGATCATGTACAACTTGAAGCTTATTCCATTTTGGATAAGGAGTAGGAGGCCTTGGAGGTTGTTTGAACCAATCTTTCTTTAGAGTTTTGTCCTTAGTTTGAGTTGAGTCATCATGTGGTTGATTAGAATCATTAACCAAATCATCAACAGTTTGTTCAACATCATCAGAGGCCATCTCAAAAGCTAGTTCTTCAACTAGATCTTCTGCAATCATAGATTTGCCAGATTTAGAAGTTTTAGCGAGAGATTTACCTTTAGATCATTCTTTGGTGGTAGATGATTTCTTTGATGGCTCAGAATCTTTGGTTCTACTTCTATTGGTCTTCTTACCCTATTTTGGTCTAGCTAAAGGGTCTTCATCATCACGTTCTCTTTTTCTCATAATTTTCTCTGGATCTGCTTGACCACGTGCAATAGCATCATCAAGACTCATTGAATTCAACAAAGCATCAAATAAGGCTTGGTGCTTGTCATGAGTCAAATAGGAGCGGCTTTCATCTATCTTTTCAAAGAGAATCATCTTCAATTCATATTCAGATAATGACTCTGCTGCTTTGAGAGAAGATTGAGCTAACATGAGTGGAGTCTTCTCAAGTGCTTTCTTTATAGTGCTTTGAATCACCAGATTCGCGAAGTCAGATACTGCCTTGGTTAGAGACTTTGGCAATTGATTCTTGACCTCATTAATAACATTTGCTTGCACAGACTCTTCAATGCTCTCCTTGTAGTCAACTTTTGAGAATACTATTGTTTAAGTTCTTCCATGTGTTTTTGAAGCACTTTTTGAAGTGCATCTCCCAGACTAGATCCAAGATATGCATTAACTACTGATGATATTCTAGATCTAAGTGAAGTACGGAGTGTTGTAGTATGGTCAACCTCTTTTAGCTCTTGAACATCTTTCTCCAACACAGATACTCTTTGAATAATAGTAGGGAGTGGATCTAGAATCGTTGTAACAGGTGCAGCTTTAGTGGTGATTAGTGGTGTATGGATTGATGTTGTTGTTCGTAGTAGTACAGGTGATATGGTAGAGACAGAGGGAGGAGGTAGAAGAGTTGTTGCAGGAGCTACTAAAGGAATTTCAGGTATAGATAAGAGGATTGAGTGTCTAGAAATCACAGAAACAGGTACAGTAAGTACAGATGGAGACTGGATATAAGGTATCTCTTATTGAATTTAAACGTCTAATAAAAAGTTAATCTCAGTATCTGTAGTATCTTTAAGAGTACCAATTAAAGAAGTATCAGAAGAAAGGTTAAGGAATTGATTACCAAAACCGGATGACACTGATAAGTGTAAAATACACATATCCGTTTGTACCTAAAATAACTCAAATAAACCCAAAATAGTCCAAAAATGGAAAAAATATGCTTGTATTTGTGTTTTGTGTGTGCAGGTACGGATATATCAAAAATCATAAGAAAATAGTCAAAAACGGGCAAGCACGGACACGAGAATCAGAAGAGTACAAAAAGAAGCCAAATAATCAAAGCCGAAGCCAGAAAAGTCAAACTCGCTGTCAAATACAGTCAAAAGTCAACCAATAAAAGACAAAACCCAAAAATATTCCATTTTCACCCTCCAAGTTTCACTAAAATCAAAAAATAACCCCTCACCTCTTATTGGGCCCTAGGAACCTTAATGGGCCTTAAAAAGCCTTAAAAACCATACCCGGATACCAAAGAGCCCAAAAGCCCATTTCATAAGCCCATTTTCCTAGTCCATTTCATTAAAACCACAAGGACTACTCTTGCCATTTCTGAAAATCATTTTACACTAAAATTAGACAAAGAGTAGAGAGGGGCTCATTGTGTAATTAACCCTAAGTTTAAACCGAATTTTACCACAATTCAGTTAAAATGAATTTAGGTGCCAAAGATCCCTAGACACTATTCACCCGTCGTCCCAAAGTTACCATTCACTCAAACAAAAGGGCAAATGAAAATTAAGGGGTACGAAAGTCTATTCAAAGGCTCCTAAGCAAGATGGAAGGGTTATTTCAGTCAAATCATTGCTCAATTAAGCTCTCTCTCAAGCATAAGGGCACGTCAGCTATGGAGAAAGCACACAAGTGGTAGGTTTTTGTGCTAATCTACACACAAAAGAAGCATAACATGTCACATCAAAGAATGACATGCTGGCAATCCTCTATCACACACAAATGATCAAACGGCTCTCATTTACTCTCCAATGATTAAAGAATCCAATGGTGATGATTGATTAAGGCCTGGGATCCAAGGCAAGCCTAGAAGCTTCCTCAACAGCCTATAAAAGGCCCTCACTCTTCACACACACGGGGGTAGCTTTTAGATTTAAGACGTAGCTTTTAGATTTAAGACGTAGCTTTTAGATTTAAGTTTCAGCTTAATTTAAGTTTTAGCTTAATTTTCCTTTTAAAACCTTGTAACTTTCCTTTTAAGTATTGTAATCAATCTTTTTATTAATGAAATTTAGTTGTTTTTAATATCTCAAAAGCTCTTTTGTTTAAATTCATAAACTCTCATTTTCCTTATTTGATGTTAAGCTTAAGCTCAACAAGCTCATATAAGCTCTTTCAGTCTATAAGCTGAAATTGAGCTTACTTAATCCAGCCTTAATCATATCTAAACTTATAATCAACTTAAAATGACTAATAACTTTAGCTTTTGGATTTGTGAGCTTATGGAAGGGGGATCTAAAATGGAAGGATCCTCATGGACTATTACTAGCTTATTCACATGAATAAGCTAGAGCTTGTAGCTGCCTTTCAATAGGACCTCTTGTTTAGCTAGAGGCCAAAGTAAGTTTTTCTTTTTCTTGCTTTAAATATCAGTTTTATTGCTTTCTAAACTTAGATCTACTTAATTGTAGCTTATTTGTGATTATTTCTCTATAATTGAGCTTATTAGTTACTATTGCTTTTCTGTTTTTGCTTATTAAACTATAAAACTTAGTATATTTGTTTATGACTTAAAAAAAACCATAAAAGACAAAAATATCATTAGCATAGTTTAGATTTTAGATTTCTAGGCTTATTCAGTTATTTAATCTTGTTAGTTAAGCTTGTTTTAAGTCAATTATTATCTGGTAATAAGATTATGTTAAGTAGATTTCAAATCGCTAGCTTGATTCTAATCTATCAAATTCATAAGGGGTGTTTGGATTTAGAAAGTTTGACTTCTAAAAGTCAAAGAAGATTGTGCAATTTGGTTGAAATAGTTGTGTTATCATTTTAGGAAAGTAGTAACTCAGTTTTTAGAAGTTAGTTTTTATTTTGCAAAAAGTTGTGGCTTATTATGCATGTTCCTGCACCAGGGGAGCTTTTAGCTTAAGTTTTTAATTGCTTCTTTTTTATCCAAGATCTTTGAGCTTTTGATTGTTCTTGAATTAAGTTTACACACTCAATTTGAGTGTGTTTAGTGCAGTAGAATCCTTTAGGTACCTGCATTATTTGTTTTGCACTTGTGCAAAG
>BQNB010041928.1:31424-46453 GCA_026074375.1 Tanacetum coccineum
AGAAGGTCCCGGCGGAGGACAAGGTGGCGCTCATGACTACTCTTGGGGTCAGTTATCCTTTTATGTTTATTTAATTATCGTGTTCATTTATTTAATTATGTATATTTATCTAAATTCGTTTATTTATTTATATCATATAAATAAATAAATAAATTTAAATAAATATATAAATTATATTTCTAACTCTGTTTTCGATGTGTTGTATATGATTGCAAAAAACGTATAACCTGCAGCCGCATATGAGATCCCCGCAATGGTCTGTCATCGATGCATACATCCAAGCTCAATTTCAAAAAGCATACAACACCAATAAAGCGACCTTGAAGAGAGATCATTGGATCAAAGACCCCGTTACTGGCACTTATGACTTGGATGAGATTAGGAGGAACAAACCCGATGAGTACACGCCTGACCAGTGGGAGGAATACATCAAGTTCTGAAATGACCCAAAAAACATTCAGCGAGCCGAAACAAATTCCCAAAATCGGGCCAAGAGCAAAGTCGTATCACGACAGGGATCTCGATCGATCGCTCGCACTCGACATGAGATGGTAATTATTATTATTGATTTTCATACATATATATCTGATTATACAATTTGGTGTGTTGTGATTTGTCATTTTTAATTATATTAATCTTATATGCGTGTGTATGTATAGGGACAAGCCTCCGCCATACAGGAGTTGCCGTCGCTGGTGGATACGTTTTATCGTATGCACACGGTTAACGGTGTATTCGCAAATGCTGAGGAGGCCCGGATGTATGTAAGTATTCTTTCAAAACACCATAATGAATCATCGATTAATAATTTAGCAACCCGACAAATATATTTACTATCTTGTGTTATTGTCACTACATAGGATGAGATGTTGAGGCTGCAGGCGACGGGTGGTACACCGATGAGCAGATCAACGCAATTGTCCGAGGGGGTAAGCAAAGGGGCCACATTCCCGGCTTGGGTCTGGTATTACCCAGATACGTGACATCTAGGCCGAGCTATTCCGCCACTGTTGACCAGTCTTCTAAGGACGTCTCTTTTATGATGAGCTTGATGAGAAGCGACAGTGGTACGCGGATGCCTTTGCCAGGTATGATTCGGGCGGTGCCAGTGGGAGTGGTGCCGGTGGGAGTCGCGGGACTGATGAGGGCGATGCTGATGAGGGCGATGCTGATGAGGGGCTTGATCTGGTTGTCGATGACACGAGTTAGTCGTGTTACATTTATCCTTTATGTTATATATCCATTAGTATGGTACATTTAAACGCTTGTTTCCCTAAACTATCATGTGCACCTATTTCGCTTTTGGACGATTTCGTTATATTAGATTTTGGTTTTGGTACAAGTTGTGGTGTATTTTGTATTGCGATCCATTTATTTTGTATTTGTGTTTTGGTGCAAGTTGTAGTGGGTGTATACAGGTTTTGCTACAGGTTTGTTATTTGGTAGATTTTTTTCGGAGAAATTCTGGAAAATGCCTGCTGTGCAGGCAGCATATTAAAAGAAACAGCAGACTTTTCCCCAGCGACATGTCGCTGGGGAAAGGTCACAAAATAGTCGTTGTGCAAGCGTTGGCAAGTCGACGTATACCAGGTTTAACCCCAGCAACTTATCGCTGGGGAAAACTCCACTAAAAGACAAAGTAGTATTGGTGAAAGCGTTGACAAGTCAAACTATAAGGGAATTTTCCCCAGTGACATGTCGCTGTGGAAAGGATGTGATTAACTTAACAATTTTCTGATTAACTTAAAGTGTAGTGTTTTAATCAAACTTTTCCCCAGCGACATGTCGCTGGGGAATATGCTGCCACCGTGGCACCAATTCTCTTGGCCAAAAGTGCGTGGGACCCACAATTTTCGCTGGGGATTGTCGTTGGGGAACTTTTCTCATCAAGCTTACCCCGTCAACTATTCCCCAGCGACATGTCGTTGGGGAAAGGTTTCCCCATCTAAATGTCGCTGGGGAAGGGGTCACAACGGTGTTGGGGAAAGGGGTCATTGTTGTAGTGTATGCTTGTATGAGCAAAAGTCAAAACAATTAACAGTATCTCCTGCAGCATGTATAACGAAAGTTAATTATTATACTACTGGTATTGTTTATTGAATGCAACAGTCACCTTGTTTCCCATAATAATAATAAGATATCATATCAATGTCAAAGTATCAGATATATAGCTTGTGGTGTGGTTAAGATTATTACAGAATGGCGGTTCCTTGACAATATCTATCCCACATAGTGTGAAACCTCGAATGTCCTCCAAGATCCCACGGCTTTATTGCCAAACACTGGAAACTAATTATCCATGAAGAGACAATAATCAGACAATCAATGTCATAAGAAATCTAAGAACTATGATTGTTAAGTTCCATTGGCCGTACGAATAAGACAAAGTACCAACCTTTAGACTTGCTAGAAAAGGAGTCGACATCAAATGTTAACCCATATCCTAGGGTTTATACTGACGTAATAAGATGTAAGATTTTTCATACACTATAATTATCATGATGAATTTTATAATATGTACGTACCTGATAATAATTAACTAACGCATTATATGCTGTCAAATATGTACCTATAAGATTTTCAGATGACTCAATTCGTATAATATTGGAGGTAAATAAGTTTTCTAATGAGCACTTCCTAAAAAGATAAAACCTTTTATGAGCATACATCCTATACAGATAAAATATTCGATAGAAATAATGGAGAAGAAGATAGTAGTATATCTTTTCTACAGTAAATAATTTCCGGTTATCAATATATTTTTAAAATATAACTTGTATTTTTTTAAAGCATAACATATTTGATTTTCATTGTATATCACAACTTCTGGCCTGCTCCATTGGTTGAGTTGCTTGTTTGTGAATTAGCAGACTCAGGTTCAAATCTTGCAAGGGCCTTAATTTGCTAATTTTTTAAAAACTGAATTTTACAATAAAAAATTAAAAAAATGAAATTAAAAAAAATTAAAAAAAGTGTTAAAAACCGAATTTTACAATTAAAAAAATAAAAAATAATAAAATTTACAAAAAAATTAAAAAAAGTGATGACATGGATGTGGCATATAATGGTCAAATGCCTCATGTTATATATAATGTTATATATATATATATATATAGGATGGGGTTATAATAAAAAAGATGTTAAAATAAAAAGTGTAGGAGAAAATCTAAACCATTGGATCATATTTGACCAGATTTGACATGATCAAATTGGGCGGTGGCATTTTTGTAAATAATGCAAACTTCATGGGCATATCTATAACATTGCACATGTACCCAAATTATCCTTATCCTGACCATTTATTTCTTCGATCTCATCCATCTCTCTAAGAATTCACATTTTCTCTCTCTAAAAATTAACACACATCTTAATCATATTTCTCTTTAATCGAATCGTCAGTGCATCATAATCAAATCACTAAAAACAATTACCACATCAGAATCAATCGAATCAGATTCAGAATTGAACGAAAGAAGATGACGAGTGCAAAGAGTTCATGAAGACAACTAAAGGCTATGCTTCGGACGAACTGGCTTTTGAAAACACGCCATCCTTGCATCACTCTCGCTGAGGTCAATTATATTTACTTGCTTACAAATCAATCATCATCATTTCATTTTATACGTGTTGAATTCTGTTGCTTTAGGGTTTTTAAATGACTTCATTTTCACCTTTTTCAAAGAATTTTGATTACTTAAATGTGGCATAATTTCTTTCTATACATATTGTATCACTCACCAATAATTTATTGTCTCCACTAAAAGGAAAAAATAAATATAACCACACCGAATCTGAATGGCTTGCTCTCTGTTACCGCAACTGGTCACCAGGCCGTTTACTTGGTTTTCAATACTTTTGCGAAATATTTTTTTAAATATGTTAGTTAACTTAACATACTTCTCATAAGGAAAAAAGTTGACAAATAGTAACCAAGTTTGATGACTGTTCGAATTAAGTCACTCAAACTTTAAACTAATCACAAAAATCATTCAAGTTTCAATAATGTTCCATTATTGTGTAATTGTTCAAAAAAACTATCTTAAAGGTATTTATATGTGCATTATTTTGTTGTACCTTAACAATAAATACTCACCCCTCATTTCACTAACCCCGACCAACTCAATGTACAACCAACTTATGCACAGGTGAAAAGAAATATATGCCAAAAAATAATAACCAAGTTTGAAAAAATTACTTTGGTTTAAGATTGACGATTTTCATGTTTTTTTTAGTCTGATTCTTCTTGGTAGGTGTAGAATTATTCATTATGAATTACGTTGGAACAAATAGAGTGATTGTTAGCGTTTAGAAGAATATTGAAATTTCAATTTTTTGAAGAAATGATTGGCTTAGAAGTGAGAGTTTAAGTGTAGGTGCCAACTTTAGTTTATCCTAGGTAGAAGTGTAAATGCAAACTTTAGTTTATATTAAATCTAAGAAATGGACTCCATCGATATACAAATTAGAATTGACAACGTTATCATTTCATGTTTTAGAGTTGAAAATTCACATTAAATTGGTAGTTGTTTTGGTACGCATCTTTATATATATAGTATTCCACCTAATATTACTTGTTTCTTTTTTTAAATATGTTACCTGATGTACTGTATTGGTCTTACGTATGGTTTTGTAAATGTATTGTGTTCTACACTAATAGGTCCCTTAATAATAGTAAAATTACTTTATTTTTGTATGCGTGTAGGAAATGAATTGTAATGCAGTAGATTACTTTCGTTGTTTATAGAAATGATTTAGTGTAAATGTGGCTTGTCGAATTTAACAAAATTGATTTTTCTTACCTTCTTTTGTCTTTGATGTGGTAGGAAATGAACTGTAATGCAGTAGGTTACTTAGGTTGTTCATGGGTATGATTTAGTGTAAACGTGGCTTGCCGTTTTTAACGAAATTGATTTTGCTTGCCTCCTTTTGTCTTTGATGTGGTAGGAAATGAACTGTAATGGAGTAGGTTACTTACGTTGTTCATAAGAATGATTTAGTGTAAATGTGTCTTGCCAGTTTTAATGAAATTGATTGTGTTTGCCTGTTTTTGTGTGTGATGTGGTAGGAAATGAATTGTAATGCAATAGGTTACTTATGTTGTTCATATGCATGATTTATTGTAAACGTAGCTTGCCGTTTTTAACGAAATTGATTTAGCTTGCCTACTTTTATTTTTGATGCGGTAGGGAATCAACTGTAATGCAGTAGGTAACTTACGTTGTTCATAGGAATGAATTAGTGTAAACGTGGCTTGCCGGTTTAACCGAAACTGATTGTGTTTTCTTGCTTTTGTTTGTGATGTGGTAGGATATGAATTGTAATGCAGTAGGTTACTTACGTTGTTCATATGCATAATTTAGTATAAACGTGGCTTGCCGTTTTTAACGAAATTGATTTTGCTTGCCTACTTTTGCCTTTTATGTGGTAGGAAATAAACTGTAATGTAGTAAGTTACGTTGTTCATAGTAATGATTTAGTGTAAATGTGGCTTACCATTTTTAACGAAATTGATTTTGCTTACCTATTTTTGTCTTTAATGGTAGGAAATGAACTGTAATGCAGTAGGTTACTTACGTTGTTCATAGGAATGATTTAGTGTAAATGTGGCTTGCCGTTCTTAACGAAATTGATTTTGCTTGCCTACTTTTATGTGTGATGTGGTAGGAAACAAATTATAATGCAGTAGGCTACTTATATTGTTCATATGCATGATTTAGTGTAAACGTGGCTTGCCGTTTTAACGAATTGATTTTGCTTGCCTACTTTTGTTTTTCATATGGTAGGAAATGAATTGTAATGCAATAGGTCACTTATCTTGTTCATAGGAATGAATTAGTGTAAACGTGGCTTGCCGGTTTAACCAAAATTGATTGTGTTTTCTTGCTTTTGTCTGTGATATGGTAGGATATGAATTGTAATGCAGTAGGTTACTTATGTTGTTCATATTCATAATTTAGTGTAAACGTGGCTTGCCGTTTTAACGAAATTGATTTTGCTTGCCTACTTTTGTCTTTGATGTGGTAAGAAATGAACTGTAATGCAGTAGGTTACTTACATTGTTCATAGGAATGATTTGGTGTAAACGAGGCTTGCCGTTTTTAACGAAATTGATTTTGCTTGCCTACTTTTTTCTTTAATGTGGTAGGAAATGAACTGTAATGTATTATGTTACTTACATTGTTCATAGGAATGATTCAGTGTAAATGTGGCTTGTCGTTCTTAAAGAAATTGATTTTGCTTGCCTCATTTGTCTTTGATGTGGCAAGAAATAGACTGTGATGCAGTAGGTTATTTACATTGTTCATGGGCATGATTTAGTGTAAACGTGGCTTGCTGTTTTTGATCAAATTGAAGTTTTCTTGCTTTTTTCTTTGATGTGGTAGGAAATGAATTGTAATGCAGTAGGTTACTTACGTTGTTCATATGCATGATTTCGTGTAAACGTGGCTTGCCGGTTTTAACGAAATTAATTTTGCTTGCCTACTTTTGTTTTTAATATCGTAGGAAATGAACTTTAATGTCGTAGCTTACGTTGTTCATAAGAATGATTTAGTGTAAACGTGGCTTGCCGGTTTAATCGAAATTGATTGTGTTTTCTTGCTTTTATCTGTGATGTGGTAGGATATGAATAGTAATACAGTAGGTTACTTACGTTGTTCATATGCATAATTTAGTAGAAACGTGGTTTGCCCTTTTTAATGAAATTGATTTTGCGCGACTACTTTTGTCTTTAATGTGGTAGGAAATAAATTGTAATGCAGTAGACTACTTACTAAGGAACGATTTAGTGTAAATGTGGCTTGCCATTTTTAGTGAAATTGATTTTGCTTGCCTACTTTGGTCTTTAATGTGGTAGGAAATGGACCGTAATGCAGTAGGTTACTTACGTTGTTCATGGGCATGATTTAATGTAAACGTAGCTTGCCATTTTTAACGAAATTGATTGTGTTTTCTTGCTTTTGTCTTTGATGTGGTAGGAAATGAATTGTAATGTAGTAGGTTACTTACGTTGTTCATATGCGTGATTTCGTGTAAACGTGGCTTGCCGGTTTTAACGAAATTGATTTTGCTTGCCTACTTTTGTTTTTGATGTTGTAGGAAATGTATGGAAGGAAATGAACTGTAGGTTACTTACATTCTTTATAGGAATGATTTAGTATAAATGCGGCTTGCCGGTTTAACCAAAATTGATCGTGTTTTCTTGCTTTTTGTTATGTGGTAGGATATGAATTGTAATGCAGTAGGTTATTTATGTTGTTCATATGCATAGTTTAGTGTAAACATGGCTTTTCATTTTTAACGAAATTGATTTTGCTTGCCTACTTTTTGTCTTTGATGTGGTAGGAAATGATTTGTAATGCAGTAGATTACTTACGTTGTTCATAGGAATGATTTAGTTTAAATTTGGCTTGCCATTTTTAACAAAATTTATTTTGCTTGCCTCTTTTTGTCTTTGATGTGGCAGGAAATTGGATTGTAATGCAGTAGGTTACTTACGTTGATCATGGGCATGATTTAGTGTATACGTGGCTTGCTGTTTTTAATGAAATTGATTGTGTTTTCTTTCTTTAATCTTTGATGTGGTAGGAAATGAATTTTAATGCAGTAGGTTACTTACGTTGTTCATATGCATGATTTCTTGTAAACGTGGCTTGCCGGTTTTAACGAAATTGATTTTGCATGCTTTCTTTTGTCTTTGATGTGGTAGGAAATGAATTGTAATGCAGTAGGTTACTTACGTTGTTCATATGAATGATTTAGTATAAATGTGTCTTGCCGATTTTAATGAAATTGATTGTGTTTGCCTGCTATTGTGTGTGATGTGGTAGGAAATGAATTGTAATGCGGTAGGTTACTCATGTTGTTCATATGCATGATTTAGTGTATGTGGCTTGCCGTTATTAACAAAATTGATTTTGCCTGTCTACATTTATTTTTGATGTGGTAGGATATTAATTGTAATGCAGTAGGTTACTTACGTTGTTCATATGCATAATTTAGTGTAAACGTGGCTTTGCATATTTATCGAAATTGATTTTGCTTGCCTACTTTAGTCTTTGATGTGGTAGGAAATGAATTGTATAATGCAATATTTGTATGTATAATGCAGTTGGCT
Source organism: Tanacetum coccineum (assembly GCA_026074375.1). Classification (NCBI taxonomy): domain Eukaryota; kingdom Viridiplantae; phylum Streptophyta; class Magnoliopsida; order Asterales; family Asteraceae; genus Tanacetum; species Tanacetum coccineum. The sequence goes on from BQNB010041928.1 coordinate 39,541, forward strand.
TAAAATATTGATGCAGTAGGTTCTAATTTGTGGCATATAAGGCTTAATTAGGTTACAAGTATGGTATTTTACATGCCAAAAAAGTGTTATGCGTATTTGTATGTATAGTGCAGTTGACTTAAAACATTGATATAGTTGGTTAAAATATTGTTGCCTATTTATTGTTTGTGTGAAAATGAATGTGTGTGCCTGAATATGGCATATAACATAATAACTATAATGTAGAAGAATATAAAATAATAGTAATGCAGCAGAATATAATCGTAATGCAGTAGAATATAACATTGATACAGTAGGTTCTTATTTATAGCAAAGAAGGATTGATTAGGTCAGGCGTAGGGTGTTTTACATGTCAAAAGGTGTTGATATGCCTACTTATATGCATAATGCAGTTGGTTTAAAATATTGATGCAGTTGGTTTTTGAACTAGGATGCAGTAGCTGAATTAGGGAACACGTAGGTTGCATTATGTGTCGAAATATGCTTGTTTACTTGTTTACTTGATTTTGAACTGTAATGCAGTAGGTGTTTAGCTGCCGTGTATATTGCTAAATTAGGTTACACGTAGGTTGTATCTATAATTCACTTGGTTTTGAACAATGATGCAGCAGGTGTTCAACTGTCGCGTAAATGGCTGAATTAGGGTATGTATAGGTTATATTACGTGCGAAAATTTGTTTGCGTGTCCGGTTGTATGTATGATGTACTTGCTTCTAAACTATGTTGCAGTAGTTGTTTGGTTCTCACAGATATGGCTGACTTAGGTTACGGGCAGTTTGCTTGGTTGGTGTTTAGTTCTCACAATAGGATAAGCATAGGCTTTTTTGTATGCGTAAGTGTGTTGGTATGCTTAGTTTTATGTGCGATGCACCGGAATTTCAACTGAGATGCAGTAGGTTTTCAGTTTTCGCATGTAAGGATGAAATAGGTTAATTGTAGGTTGTGTTATGTTCGAAAATGTGTTTGTATGCTTGGTTGTTTGTGTGATGCAGTTGAACTTTAATTGAGATGTTGTAGTAGCTGGTCAATTATTGTGCATAAGGATGAATTAGGCTAAACATATGTTTTTCAGTTTTCACGTGCAAGGTGAATTTGGCCCCTCGTTCTTTTTTCCATATTTTACCAGTTTGACACATATAAGTAAACATAAACCTAAAACGATTTAATGATTGCTACTTGCAAGGCTGTAAAATAAAGTTACCATGATTGTATATTAAAGAGTTTCAACTGGACAAAGTTTTTGTCTCTTCGAGATGATAATTACAAAACACTTATTGGCAGTATGTTCTGTTTTGTTTTTTGTTTTTTGTTTTGTAGGTCAGGTGGCGCGCAACCGCATCTTGTTAATTTTCAGTTTCAGAAGAAAGTTAAGCTGCAAGTAAGCCGTCTATGCTAATGGTTGCGGTTTATTATATGTAGATGAGTAGTTTTGAGTGTGTTTGGGATTGTAAGGGGGTGTTTGTTTCTCATTTCATTTTGGCTTATGTTTTATAATAACCCTGTTATGATATAACAAGCTAATATGATCTGATAGTTTTCAAAATGAGCCATAAAATTTAGGCTTATGCAACATAAACCGAAATGAGATAAGCTCATATGAATGCATTTTTTGATTGATTGGTTTGAGCGAGGAATACGTGGGAGTCTTAGAAGCCAAGTTATCTTTCTTTGTATGAAATAATAAAGATGCAAAAACTTTTCTGAATAGGCTTGGTATGGACTATTTATGAGAATAGTTCATCTTGTTCTCACATTGGCTTGACTTATTTTCAAACTGTGGGTGGGCAATAGGTGTTGATTGAGTATAGGTGTCGTCCGAAACTGAATCATGTCAATTTTGTGACAGGAAGGCCTTTGTTATCTACTTCACACATGTATTTTGATTGTTCAACTCATCATTTAATGTTCTTAATAGCATATATGATTATCTAAGCTTGATAATACGTAATTACTTTCGAATTGCACATCTAAACACCCTCTTAGTAGTAAAACACCTATATCCCTAACAATTTATTTCTTGGTGTTTTCTTTTATGCAGATTCAGTATCTAGAATCTCATTGGGCAGTGACGTAGATTCACTAGGTTCATATAGCTATGATACAACAGGAAAATCCCATGATCTATATGACAAGCTAAGGATCCATGTGGATAACTTATTCTTTGCAGGGGAGGCAATAAGTTCCGAGTACCCAGGTTTGGTTCATGGTGCCTACTTAACCGAACTAATGGCTGCACACGACTGCAGTTCATTTATAACAGATGACTAGCTTGTAATTTAATCAGTTTTTTGTTATTTTTGGTAGATTCTTTGTAAATTAAAAAGATTATGTTAAGGATTACTCCACTTTAGAGTTATAGTTATGTTATTCTAATTAGATCTCAGCTATTGGTTGTTAACATATGTTGTTGATTTTCAGTATGCATGTATATGCCATGTCTGGATGATTTTGTTGCATACAACTGATTTTACTAGAGATTACTTTAGTATTACATTAAACATATCAACTTTGAGCCGGTAAATATGTCAGTTTTTGTATTTAGGCCACATTGGCAGATTAATTTTGTTTGGATGTGTAGTCAACCTGTTTGATAAATGAGAACTATATAGTCTAGATTATAGCTGGTAATTTCTCGTGTAGACTGCAGAATAATTGAGTTTTGGATGTGTATTGACCTTTTTAATAGATCTGAACTAATTAGCCTAGTTCCGAGCCATTAGTTTATTTCGTATATGATGAATATGTATAAAAAGATTGTGTTTGGATCTGTATTTAGTATGTAAAATAACTAAGAGTGATACAAGGTTTGACATCATGATTTAATTCATTTCTTTTGTGGCTGTATGATGAATGTGTTAAAAAGTTATAACATCTCAGTTAAAAAAGCTACCACATCACAATGTATTTTGTTAATGCATTACAATTAAAAAAGTTAGTACATCTCAGTTAAAACAGTTATTCCTCAATCAGCTAAAAGTTAGTACATCTAAGTTAAAATTCTATTATGTGAGTGAATTACAGTTAGAAAGTTAGCACATCAGTTAAAAAAGTTAAAAAAGATACTGCATCACAATGTATTTTGTTAGTGCATTACAATTAAAAAAGTTAGTACATCTCAGTTAAAAAAGTTACTGCATCACAATGTATTTTATTAATGCATTACTAACAGCTATACCTAACATTGTCGATTGTACTTTTACACAAATACGCAATAATACATAAACATTTCCATAAAAACATGGGAAATGCAGTTTAGTTAACTGAAGTCATACATGCCAACAAATGGGCAAAAAAAAGACACATTTGAAAGAAGCAGACGGGAAGTATCACTTGACATTCACAATCTTGATAATAGATGCAGTTCCATCACGATGTAAAGCCACACCAACATCACCCTCTTTGCACATCCCTTTGGCTTTAGCATGTTGCAATGCAAATTCCAAAACTTCTTCGGTCGACTCTGTGTGAGAAGCTCTAGCGGATCTTGCGGATAAAATTGGGACCAAACCCCTAAAGACAAGACTATGCGTAGCTGGAGTTTCATTATCAGTCAAATGAATCACTTTTGATTCAAGGAACCACTACTGATAATATAGGCATCCTGGGTCTGTACTTAGCAACCAGTTTTGCAGTACTTCCATCTCTTGTTAGAAACAAAATAAGGGTGGCTCTGGATAGGTTTGCAGTTTGGACCGAAACAGAGGCTAAGCTCTCAAGTGGGCTCATGGGTATGGGTGCATTTGCAGCGATTCTTTTGAAAACATCAGAGTAATTGATCATGTTTTCCGCTTCGCTGCAGATTCTAGCCATGGTTAGGACTGCTAGTTTTGGGTAGGCCCCAGCAGCTGTTTCACCACTAAGCATGACACAATCTGTACCATCTAGAACAGCATTGGCTACATCTGTGGCTTCTGCTCGAGTTGGTCTTGGTGATTTGATCATTGACTCCAACATCTGAGTGGCGGTCACAACGGGCTTACCTTGTATGTTGCATTTGTAGACCATGACCTTTAGTGCCAAGAATATCATCTCGATTGGAATTTCCAAACTTAAGTCACCACGCGCCACCATAAAGTGCGTCAGAATTGGCTAGGATTTCGTCAAAGTTTGCAACACCTTCTTGATTCTCAACCTCTCGAATATTTCATATAAATGTCACAAATCTTGTTTCCGTGTTTTATACATAAGCACAAACAAAACTGAGGTCAACGCATACCTTTGACATAAGAAAGTTCTTAGCATGCTCACCCAACAACTTTCGGACCTCAACAAGATCAGAACCTTTACGAACAAAAGACAAAGCGATCATATCGATCTTATTAGGAACAACCCATGTGAGAATAACTTCTTTTTCTTTCTCAGTCAAGGTCGCAAATCAACAATCACTCTAGGAAGATTAACATTCTTTCGTTCACCAAGAACTGCAATGTTCTCACAGCGACATTGAACTAAACCAGATTGTACTGTTAAATAGATTCCAACCAGATTGAGGCAGCTCACTTTTATCAAACGTAGACGAGGTACCAAATTCCCAACAGCTTAGCATCCAAATTCAAGACATCGCTATATGTCGTCTTGTCCTTTTTTCTACCTGTAAACAATAAGGATGTTAATTACCTATAAACAGATTCAAGAAACACAATAGAGTTTAATAATACTTGATTTCAATAATACTTGATTAGGGAGAAGATCGATCCGATGGGAAGTTAGGGTTTAAGTCGCCAAAATTTCATAGGAGGGGAGAGAAATCTTCAATATATCTTTTTGGTTACAATGTATAAATCTTCTGCATCACAAAGAAAGTCGGAACGAATGTTAGTTATCTTACATCTTAATCCATACAGCTTAAAATATGCAGTTTTAAATAAGCAGGTAAAAAGTACTAACCATTTATATGATTTCTTCCCTCTTGTGCAAACAAACCATCTGCACAAACCATATGAGGACCTTCACTTCCATTTTACTACACAAAAGAAATTCCATCATATAAAAAATCAGTTTCCTTTAAGAACTATGGATATAGACAAATATGATGACAGAATTATTAAAATTCATAACATTATATTCATATTAAGAGGAGTTTGTAAAACAGTGGCATGATCTCAAAACTGAATGTTGAACACCCACGTAATCCCCAAAGCAACCAATAACTCATTAGACAAAACCAATTTCTACTCACCAGCCAAAAATTAACCAAATGTTGTGACAAAATGGGCAGGCTGAAAACTCACCAAACTTGTTGGTTAACTACTCACCAAAAACTCCTAACCAAACATTGTTTTGTTCCAATTTATAATTTCTACCTGTGCTACTTACAATTTTCTAATAACAGTGCTATTTTTTTCTTAATAACTTCCATATCTAACTCCTACTTCCTAATACACATAAAGGAAGCTAAATGGGGGTGTTTGGATTAACGTTAAAAACTTTGAATTTTAATAGATATGTTAATTATTACTTCCTAATACACATAGAATCATTTTTTAAACCAAATCTTTATATGATTACACAAATGTACAGTAAATAAAATTCAATACAAAAATTAAAATAAGAATTAATGAAAGACAACCATTTAGAGAAAGGTTATACCTAGTTGAAGGCTGTACACATGAAATGTATTTGCTTGAGCAGGTTCGTCTCCTGATTACAACTCTCTTTAGATGTGTGTGTTTGCTCAGACAGTGGTTTAAATTACAGAATGTGAGTGCATCGCATGTTTCTTAGGCATCCTAAATCAAAGATACAAATGTGTTTTGGACAACATTATTCCCAAGATTTTCAGTTATGTGAGCAGCATAAATCTTACCTGATCATATGATGCAAGCTGGTGCCCGATCTACGTTTAAAGATGAGCCTCTCCATAAGCTGGTGAGACTCTCTTGTTTCACCATCCTGGTGATACCTTATGCAACAGCATCTCATTTCTCAATGACAGACCTTCTTCAATGATTTGAATATGAACAGACGGCTAAAAATGTTATATTATTAGATATGTTTGTAAAAAAGATATCAGCTAATTAATTTTATTATATATATTTGAATCAATTAGAACATACTTTCCCCTCGACTTCGATCCAATGAAGTTTTAAACGAAACCGCTGTTGGCCACGAGTAACTACATTTATGGAGCCATCCTCCAACCACTAGTATTGCAGAATCTGAAAGCAGCAAAAAGAAACATCAAATTGATACTACAAATACATTATATCAGAGGCCTAATTTAATTAAGTATGTAACCAACTTTGGTACAGTTTTTACTTCCGGTAACCAACGTTTTCAGGCCAAAATTTTTTCTAACAATACTTTTTTTAATCTTATCAACTTAAAAAATTTCAACATAAGCTATTGTGTTCCAGTAACTAAGCCACCGGAATAAGAGTATAAATCTTACTTGTGGTTACCTAATCTCAAAATTTTCGAATCCACGCCCCAATCTTGAAAGCAAGAAGTTTTCCCATCTTGGAAACCCATTTTCATTGCTTGATTTTAGTATGCCATTTATTTGAACAATTAAATAATTGTGTATTACACCATGAATGTTAGTATAAAGTACAATCCAATGGTATAACAATGAGCATGTGAGGTTACAGTTAAAGATAAACTAATATCCAAATTAACATTCAACATGAATCTTAAAAGTAACACTGAGAGTAAACATAAACATACCTTGTTTCTTGCGTGGTTCAGTCGGTGCTTCGACTTGTCAAGGTAAAAACACACCAGTGTCGCTAAATTCTTGTTTAAGGTTGGGGTTTCCAAGAAACACCGCCCTCGTTCCTGAGCCATGTGGCAGCTGTGGCTGCTGCTGAGATTGTTGCAAATTCGGCCATGTTGACAAAAGCATCGGTCTAGGCGCCGCTTTATTGTGTCCAACAACATTCCTTGCATTTTTGTAATACATACTACTGAGCTG